>CBVK0101922849.1:0-12523 GCA_900067695.1 Picea abies
ATTTTTCAACAGATGAACTCATGGGTTCTCTATTGTCACATGAGACCAGAGTACATCTAGTAGATGAGTCAATAGCCAATGCCTTCAAGACTCAATTATCCTTCAACAAAGGGAGAGGTAGAGACAGAGTCAGAGGCAGAGGGAGAGGTCATAGAGGAAGAGGGAGAAGTCCAAGAAACCATCACTTAGGTGAAGGTCACACACATCAAAATCAAAATCAGAATTTCCAGCCTCAAAAAAGGTAGAGGGAGGAGATCCAATGACAAAAGAAGCATGCAATGCTATTATTGCAAAAAGTATGGGCACTATGAATTTGAATGAAGGAAGAAGCAAGAAGATTAACACTCAGGCATAACACATGTCTCAAATCATGAAGGGGATGCCTCATATGGGATGTTTCTCCCATGTCACAAAACTGAAGAACAACACAAGGACCTCGTTTGTTGGACAATGGATGCAACAATCACATGACATGTAACAAAGATTTATTTTCTTGCATTGATTATTCTATTTCATCTGATATTACACTTGGAGATGACTCTTTAGTCAAGGTTCAAGGAAAAGTAATTGTACCTATTTTCATGAAACAAGATGTAAATAAAGACATACATGATGTCTATCACATTCCATATCTAAAACATCATTTGTTAAGTGTAGGAAAACATCATTTTTGAAGGAGCATCATGTAGGATATATTGTGAACCTCCCAATACAAAATTGAATTATGAAATCTACATGACTAGGAATAGAATGTTTCCCCTGACCCTTAAGACTGCAAATCTGACCCTATCTTATGCACAAAGTGCATCCAATCCTAATGAAACTATGATTTGGCATGCAATATTTGGACATATACCCTTTTAGAATCTAAGCCTCTTGCAGAAGAACTCCATGGTCAAAGGTCTACCTATCTTCAAAGAGAAAAACACCCCATGTGAGTCTTGCATTCTTAGAAAACATAAGAGAACTAGCTTTCCCCAATCCTCCATTCAAGCCAAACAACACTTAGAGTTGGTTCACACTAACCTATGTGAACCAATGTAAACAAACTCAATAGGTGGTAGCTTTTTTTATAACATTTATTGATGATTTTTGCAGGAAAATATGGATCTATTTCCTCAGACACAAGTCTGAAACCTTTGAAAAGTTCAAGGAGTTCAAGGTTGAAGATGAAAAATAGAGTGGGAAATATGTGAATATTCTCAATTCAGATGGAGGAGGAGAATAATTTTCAACATAATTTGCAAATTTCTGCAAATCACAAGGCATAATCATGCAAACCACAGCCAGGTATACTCCACAACAAAATGGAGTGGCTGAGAGGAAAAACCAACAGCCAGGTATACTCCACAACAAAATGGAGTGGCTGAGAGGAAAAACCAGACTATAATGAACATGGACAGGACCCTTCTCAGAGAGAAATGTCTATCAAATTTATTTTGGGTTGAAGTTGTAGCATGTTCAGTTTATCTTCTGAATAGATCTCCAACCACTAGCGTCAAGATGAAGTTCCCTCAAGAAGCATGGAGTGGGACAAAACTGAATATTCCTCATCTTAGGACCTTTGGATGCATTGCATTCTCTCACATCCCTTCCAAATTGAGTAACAAACTTGATGATCGAAGTGAGAAATGATTTTTTGTTGGATACAGTGAGACATCCAAAGCCTAGAGACTCTACAATCTGATTTAAAAGAAACTCATTCTCAACAGAGATGCCAAATTTCTTGAAAATCAGTTCTGGAGTGAGTCTGAAAATCGCCCTATGGACAGTAAAAATCCATTGTTGGCACTTCCTAAACAAATAGAAAATTCAGGACAACAAACACATCAACCTATCCTTCCAATATTACAGGTACAAGGACAACCTGAAATTTCTTAGGACAACTTTTCTTCAAGAAAAAATTCATCCTCTGAACTTCAAAATCAACGAACTCAAAGCTTGAGAGTGATCAATCAATAGTGGATGATATTGATTAGCATAATATTTTTGCATTAATCTCATGTCAACCTACATCTTTTAAATAGGAAGCTAAAGAGCCACATTGGGTTCAATCCATGAACCAAGAGATTGACTCTATTGAGAAGAACAAGACATGGGATCTTGTTGATCTGCCCAAACATAAGACAAGTATTGGAGTCAAGTGGGTTTACAAAACTAAACTCAATGAAAAGGATAGATTGAAAAATACAAAGCATGACTTGTTTCCAAAGGATTCTCATAGCAACGAGGCATTGATTATGGTGAAAAATTATCTCTAGTAGCAAGGTTGGACACTGTAAGGACTCTCTTAGCCATAACATCTCAACACAAATGGAAAGTATACTAGATGGATGTTAAGTCCACTTTCGTGAATGGTATCTTAGAAGAAGAGGTCTATGTGGATCAACCACCTGGATTTGAAGTCAAAGAACAACCAACTGAAGTGTATTGGTTGAAGAAAGCCTTGTATGGCTTAAAGAAAGCTCCAAGATCTTGGTACAATAGAATTGATAGTTACCTAATCAAGAGTGGTTTTAGTAGAAGCCAAAATGAGCCAACTGTATACACCAAAATAGATCAACAAGATAAAATTCTAATTATTTGTCTATATGTTGATGACATGATATATACTGGAAATCTTGAGTTAACCATCTTTAAACATGCCACACAATCTGAGCTTGAAATGAAATATCTTGGCATAATGAAACATTTTTTGGGGATTGAGGTTGACCAATCAACCAAAGGGATTTTTTTTTATCAACAAAAGTATGCAACAAACATCATGAAAAGATTTTGCATGGAAGACTACAATCCAGTAGAAAATCCTATACCCCTAGGCACAAAATTGAGAAAGCAAGATGAAGGCCCTACAATGGATTCTACTTTGTACAAAATTTTAGTAGGTAGTTCATTGTATCTTACAACAACTAGGCCTGATATTATGTATGCAATTGGATTTGTTTCCAGGTTCATGGAATCTTCTAAAGATTCTCATTGGAAGATGGAGAAAAGGATTCTGAGATATGTTGTTGGCACTCTCAATTTTGGTTTATGGTACACTCAGTATGAAGATAATCATCTTTTTGGTTACACTGACAGTGATTTTGCAGGCAACCTAGATGACCGGAAAAGCACCTCAGGGCATGTTTTTCACCTAGGCACGAATCTTATTTCTTGGGCATCAAAGAAGCAGCCCAGTGTCTCAATATTTTATGCAGAGGTAGAGTAAGTCACTGCTGCCTCAATTTCTTGTCAAGTTGTGTGGTTGTGAATCCCATTGAATGATATGTCACATATAGAAAAGGAGCCAACTCCCATCTTTTGTGACAATACTTCAGCAATTGCTTTATCAAAAAACCATGTTTTTCATAAGAAAAGCAATCACATTGACCCTCACTTTCATTTCATATGCAAGCTAGTCAATAATGGTGAAATCATTCTTCAATTTTGTGCCTCACGATACCAGCTCACAAACATGTTTACAAAACCATTGGGAAAAACCATTTTTTATTTTCACAGAAAACACTTGGTATCATTAGTGCTGATGTTTGTAGCTGTTAAGTTTAAGAGGGAGTGTTTATTGTAACCTCAAAAACCTGTGGATGTAGACTGCCAGCTGTACCAATCGTTAGGATTTGGTTCTTACTTCTTGATTTGGTGGTTTTGTTTTCCCTTTATATCTTTAGACTATCATCTAATACAATTTCTCTCTACATTTTCCTTTTCTAGATCTATCTCTTCTATATTGTCTGTTTTGTTTATAGTTTTTTCAGGTATTAGGAATCACATGATGAACATGGAGTCCTTGATAATGGAATGGGTTGATTTGTCAGTCAATAATTTGATCATATCGAATCTCCTAGCTTTCTTGTTCATAACATGCTTAATGTCCCACATAAACCTTGTCTTTCTATTTATTTATTGTTAAAAATTAGATTGATTTCCTTTCCCCATCCTTCCATAAAATTTGGGGTTATAATACATAGTATCTAATTTTAAAGATGAGAAGAGAGTTAGTTTTAGTTCATTTATGTATGTACGGGGGTTGTAGTAGAAATTTGGAATAACACCTTCAAATAGTCATGATTGTTAGTTTGTTTATTTAGAATGTATTTATTTCTAACTACATGACAGTTGTGCCACTTAATCTCTCTTAGATTTTTTCAACTGTCCAAGTCCAACTAATCTAAAGTGTTTGTTAGGCCTCCTCAACCCTATAAATTTAAGAAATCTCCTTGTAATTAATCATTCAGATATTCAAATTAACAAATTATTCTTTGTTAGTACGAGGATCATTCATGATCCAGGTTCATCTTCATATTGAAAATATGCTTCCTACCTTGTTTGTTTTCTGAGAAGGTATATACATGCCCTGTAATTTTATGATTTTCTCACTGTGTGATCGTGGCTCTGATTTTCCATCTATGATATCGTGGATTTGATTTTCCCGATCTATGATCATGGCTCTACTACAGATCATGATCATGTGGATATTACCTTCCTGAAAACCTCAACTTCCCTTACATACTTATTTTCGAAAGAATCGTGATCTCCACAACAATGTCATATTTGGATTCTTGAGGAACCTCTTTAACAGGAGCATTCGTTGTTTCTCCCGTCAGAAGTGCAATTGTTTCTTCATAAGGTGCTTCAATCGCCTCTCGAATGTCGAAACTTGGAAGAGAATATGTCAAAGGTTCTCCATTAGAAATTTGACCCATGCTTTCTTAATCTTGATTGGGTTGTTCATTCAACATAGGAGATTTCTCTTCATGATGAGGTGGCTCCCCTTCAGGTAGCCTTAGGATCTCTACAAGGAAAACATTTCTATCTTTTTTATCTGTGGGGTTTTCGGTCACACGTCCACAGATCTCAATATATTTGCAATTTGTTTTTTCATTCCAATCCAAAGTCTTTTGGGTACCAGCTTGCACCATTCCTATTCCATTTAACTCCATTCCACCTATTTTGGGAAATCTTCAATTGTCTGATGTTGGTTTATAAGTTTGTTTCTCGTGTTGGATTGGGTATTAGATTTACCCATCCTTACCTTTGGTACCATATTGACACTGTATGGTCTTGTATCCATCAATAACTTAAGATATAATATCTTACCCATGGTTCATGCAGAAGCACTTTTCGTGACAGAACTAGGTGTGGCCAAGGATTTAAAACTCCCTCTATTAAATATTTGATTCACACTATGTTATTCAATATTCTATGTGCCATTCCTTGATCAAGTGTTTTTCCTCAATTCCAATTGATTTTAGTTGTCCCAAGAACTCTAGCTTGTTAGTTAGGGATGCCTCTTGAACCAAAATAGAATATGGGTCTAATTTCTCTTCGGATTCCTTTGTTTTCTGTGTTATTGAGTCAAGATGTTTGTGGGCTTGATCTGTTATTGCTTTTTCTCTACTTTCCCCTAGCAATCATTCCTTCTCATTATTTTCCAGTTCTATCTCAATTGCTTTCTCGTTTGCAATATGGGTTGCTATGGCTACTTTAGTTTTGGAGTGGGTGGTGATATCTCTTGTTTTCTTTAATTCCTTGATTATTGCTCTTTGGAATTTTAGGTTACTGTAGATTGATTCGGCCAGTTGTTCAAGATTGTATGATTTTTTTTTGCATGTGATATAACCTGATCCAATTTTCGACGTACTTCTTTGAATTTTCCAAACTATGTATGCATGATTGTTAGTGTCCGTTGAGCGACTCCATCCTGATTGTTTCTCACTTCCACGTTGTGTAACTATTTAAGCTCCTCATTTTCGTGTCATGGATGGTAGATTTATGCATGATTACTAGCACATGTACTTATTATTGCTTCGACCAATTTTTTTATTGTTGATAATGGGTCGACTCCCTCTGTGGTTGATCAATTCCCATTTTTCCCTTTGCTAATAGAACATAATCCTTTAACAATTGTTTTTCTTTATTTCTCCTTGTAGAAAGTTGTGCAACATATCATTTAGATTTCTTCAATCTATTTGTTGCTTCTTTGATTATCTCATCATATAGTTCCATTATATGTTCATATGATGCAACCGCTGGGTTGAATATTGTCTTTGTTGGTGTTGTTTTCGACTTGATTGGTTTGATTGTTGAGAATGTCTTGGCCTTTGGATTTTTATCCTTCCTGTGTATAATATTCTTCTTCATTCTTAATTATTCCTTTTGATTTTTCAGGGTTGTTTTCTTTTCCAACATAGATTCCTTTGTTAGAATCCTCGTTCTTTGGATTTTGGTCATTGTGTCGATCTAGCTTTGGTTGTGTGTGGGCATCCTTTTTGTTTACATGCTTCCCTTGACCCTTAATATTTTTAGGCTTTGTGTTTCCAGATTGTTCTGGAGGGTCCGACCGATCTTTTTGAGGACTTCCCAATGAATGTTTTTTTGGAGGATTATTGGATTTCTGAGGTGACTCTTTGTCATCATTGCCTTATTTGTGTTTCTCTTCCACCTAGACAGTCTATGGGCCAATTGTCCTTGCCTCCTTTTTAGAATTTTCTAATGATTATGTATTATCCAAAGGTATAATACTTGGTTTTGTACTAGTTAAATTGTTTGTAGGGGGATTATTATAATTTTCTAATGATTCTATATTATCCAAAGGTATAATACTTGGTTTTGTACCACTTAAATTGTTTGTAGGGGGATTATTAGTTGACCCTTTTATATTCATTTTTATTCCTCCTTTAGCATGTGTCGATTGTCGGGATCCCAATGGGGTAAAATAATAAATGGTTTATTCTATTGTAACAATGTTCTTGGTGGTTCCATTCTGTGTTGTATGGTCTATATCCTCTAACCCAGAAGGTGATGCACTTTCTGACTAATGACTTTGAACTGGGGAGTTTGAAATTGTTCCCTCAAAAGATACTTGTCATCGACCTTTCCTAATTTTATTTTTGTGTGTCGTTGTCTTCTTTGTTGATCATTTTTCTTCAATCACTGGAGTAGGGTTGGGTGGTGGAGATTATCTTGTGTCTTTTTTTTCTTTGGAATGGGATTTTTACTCGGGTCAGGTCAACTTCTCTTCGACCGATGTGATGAAAATGGGGTTGATCGATATAGATTTTTCTCACCGTTCATTTTTTTTTCTCTATCCCCTTGTTTCAATAAACTTTTCTAAGGCCTCTCTAGTTTTCTTATCTTCATTATGCCTCACATTGAGAGTCTCCATAAACTCTTTAAATTATGGCCCAATAATATGTTGTGTAGTTGTTTGGTCTTTTTCTATCTAGCGAGCCCTCTCAGTTATTTAGTTGGTGAAAACAACTAGTTTTTCTCTTATCATAGGGTCATTGAAATCAAGAGTCGCGTTTGACTTAAACATTTCCCTCTAGATAATATCAAAATCTTCTGGCACTATCATAGGGTCAATTTCTTGCTTACCCTTAGAACCTTTTTCCTATTGTCTTTTCTTGGTCAGTGTCTGTTTTGTTGGTGTTTCTTTTTTTTTGTCGAGGCCTGCTACAAACAAAATTGTGTACATGGAATATTCTATTTCTTATTCCTCCTCTCCATCTGTCAAAGGTGTTGGAATGGATAGGTTGTCGCTTATTACCTCTTGTGATATCTGAGTTTGAAGTCCTAGCCATCAATCGAGTTCCTATAAAATATGGTACTTTTTTAGTTGGTAGTCCATCTCTTTAGGGGCTAGGCCTCCAATGCCTCCACACTAAAGTGTGGTGGTGTCCAATCTTACTTGAATATGGGTGCTTTGCAGCAATTCCCTTCCAACGTTCTGTTCAACTCGTCAGAGTATTCAACTTCTCCTGATGCAAAATCCCTAAATTTTTCATAGTTGGGGTCTCCCGTGCAGTGAAAGAAGGTTCTTCGAATTGGAATACTTGGCTCATGGAAAGCCAAATAAAAAATGAAGGGAACTTGATTGCCCGACCACTTTTTTGGAAACATTTGCAGCTTCTCTTGACTAGTGCAACGATGTGATCTTCCGAGTCAAACTGCTCCCCTGTTTAGAATATTTATCCAATAGGATCTAGCATTGTAAGCTTAACGTCAGAGTCTTGACCCATTTTTGTCATGAAAAATGATACTACATTGCATGTCCATTTGACATGGATGTTCTTGACTTTGTTGAGAATGGTGTTGGGAATGGATCATTCACTCTGAGTTTATTTAATCCTCAAAATTTGACACAGATTATTAATTTATTTCGGTCATGCTTCTTAAGTTTCACAACCATGGAACTTTCCCATATCGACTTGTTGATCGGATATATAATGTAAAAAACAAGCATCACTTCGATTTATTTTTGGACAAAGGGTTTGTATTTATTTGCAAGCTTATATGGCCATTTTTTAACACGTTTGGCACTAAAGATAGGTTCTATTTTCATTTCACCCATCTCTTGTACCAATCTTTTGAGGTATTTGTAATCACGTTCAAAGATATCTTGGTGTTCGTTTAGTTGTTCGACTATTTCCATGGTTTGCTTGTCGGACCAAAAGTCACCTATTCTGATCATTTTTGGTCAAATTCATCTATTGAAATTTCAATTATTTGGTTTTAATTTCTGCATCCATTCATTTAGGTGATTTTGATTCATCCAATTGGCATTCTCCTTCAACAACTTTATTCTAGCTCGAAGAGAAATTAAGTTTTTATGTATCATCGTTCTCTTCCTTTCTCATGGAGTAGCCATTTTTTACATAGTCTTGTACTCTTGGATGGTTTTTATTCCATTGAAATATTTTTCTCAGAAACTTATTATTTCCATGTTTATTCAACGAGCTAGGATATTATTTGAATTGTGCATTGATATTAAGTTACAAGTTGAATTTGATCCCATATCGACTTTAGTTTTTCCTTTTTTTTTGAGTTTCCTGGGGACTTGGTTGTTCGAAGAATTTTTGTATCTATCTTGTTGCATCCTGCAACAATGTCTCTTCAAGTATGAATTCAAAGTCTTTAAGAAAGTTATTTTTTATTTCATTCCAATCGAATGTGTATCAACATGCTTCCTCAATTTTATACCATTTTTGGGGTATTTTCTCCAATATGTTTCGAAACATGTGAGGCCACACCCTTTCATATCTATATCCTTATTTCCTTCATTACTTATCACATTTCATGTGAGTGACTGGGTCTAGCCTAGGTTTGAACATCACGATGTTGATATTGCCTGCTAGTCTTTTCCCACCTAATATTTTGAAACAGTAAAGAGTGGTTGTTTTCCAGATTTGCAGTCAAGGTGCATATGTCTCCCACCATCGAAATGATTGGACTATAAATTATTTGACTAGACTTTTCACTCTTCCCCTTTCTTCAACTAATTTGGAAACCTCGTCGACATGCATCGATGGAGATTTATAAATCAATGAACCACATAGGTTGTTTCATTTGTGCATGTATAGTAATTAGTGTTGGTGTCTGCTTGAGATTTCTTTGGGCCACAATAAGTACTTCTTCTACTGATAATAATGATTTGGATCATCTTATTAGTATCTCTTATATCGACCAAAACTATTTTTCTTGTGCTTCACAATTTTCCATTTGTTAATTATATAATTTTGTATCCGAATTTTGGCCTATTGACAATGGAGATTGTATTAAAATTTCTCCTTCATTGTTTGGTTCTATGTTATCCTTCTTCTCATTCACGACTTGATATATTTGAAGGGATTCATGTGCTTCATCCCGTGTATTGACCCAAGGTTTTCCTTCATTTGGGTCCTCAGGAATGATGATTTTTTTTCCACTTCCTTTCAATTTTATTCTATGTCTTTTGAGGGAGATTGTGGCTCTCATGTTCTGCCCCCAAGGTCATCCAACACATGTAGGGTAGGAAGGGATGTCTTTGACCATGTTGATTACCTAAAATTTGAATCTCATCGGGATTCCCATTATATATGTTATTACACTTTCAGTGTGCCAATTGGCGCAATAAACCTTTGATCCACTAATTTCATAAAATTCATTATAGAATGTAGAGGTGGATTCCCTATTAATACACATGTTTCTCTTGGAAGAAAATTTACTTGGGACCCAATGTCAAATACGGCTTGTTTGATCAAATTTTCGTCAATTCTGAGGTCGACTTGAGGTTTGAAGTCATTTTCTCGTGCTTCCTATGATAACTGGCACTGACTTTTGATTGGTCCTTTTTCTTCTTTATATTCTCCCAATATGCTTAGGAAGTCAATTAATCGACCAATTGATAGTTTATCTTTTAGTAGTTGTAGAAATTCATCTAGCACAATTTCTGAGATATTCTCATGTCTCCCCTTGTTGTTTTTGTCCTTTTTGATGTTTCTAAAGAATTTCATTGCTTCCCTCGTTAGTTTGTCTTCATATTTTGGGTTGGGATATGTAGTTAAACCACCCTTATGTTGATTTGGTGGTTCTAGAAAAATTTGCTCTCCAACTCCCGAGCATGTTACTACATGGAGGTTCTTCAAATTCAAAATATCATGTTTTTGTATTGAGTGTAAGACATTATAGTTTCTTTTGTTCATTACTT
Source organism: Picea abies (assembly GCA_900067695.1). Classification (NCBI taxonomy): domain Eukaryota; kingdom Viridiplantae; phylum Streptophyta; class Pinopsida; order Pinales; family Pinaceae; genus Picea; species Picea abies. The sequence goes on from CBVK0101922849.1 coordinate 10,469, forward strand.
TTTCGATAATTGTTGGACAATATTTGAGTGAGTGGTGTCCCACTCCACAAATGTTACAGAACTTGATATCATTTCTATCTTTGATTGGGAAATATGGACTGATGTGGTCATCCTTCCAACATTTGAATCAATAATATAATCCTTGACCTCATCCTCTGTCGAATTTCCCTCATCGTCCTCGTCCATGGCCTTGGTAACCTCCTTGATTGTTTGTGTGTGATACACTAAGTGAATGTTTGTTCGATCTCTTTTGTTTAGCCGACATTCTTGAGTTGAGTGACTATTCTCCTCACATATGTGATACCACATTAGATGAAAATTTCTCAGATTATGTGGGAATTCCCTCATAGCATGATTTTTTACTCCTTCACATATATCACATAATATTTTGATATGAATTTGATGGACTGTAGGATCTAGGGAATCATTGAATTTGCAACAATCTTTTGTGTGTCCTTCGCTAGAAAAAATTGGACACCGTTGTTCATTGTGGGAGATAAACATGTTCCTCATCAATTTTTTTAGTTCTACAAGGTTTTCTTCTAGTAGTTTTTCAATGACCGATGAAGTTGAAGCACCTCCGTCATCCATTTCTATTTTTTGTGTTTTTTTTCAAGATTTCTTCAAATGCTGAGAGATTGTACATACGTAGTGGTACTCTATATTTTGAAATAGGCCTTCCATGTATCATTGTAGAATCAATTTCTCTTTTATTTTATAAGGAATTTGGCTCAAAACATATTTGAACTTTTTATCGTACTGACAAATAGTTTTTCCTTGATTCTTCTTGATTTCTTTCAAGTTTTTAACTGCCTAGTGACTGATGTCTTGCGTCTTAAAAAATGTGAGAAAAAAATTCTTTAATTATGAATTTGAGCGTTGTTGATTATATGTCTAATTCATAAACTAGGTAAGGGCTCGAGCTAGAAGCATGACACCAAATTGTACCTTTTATTTATCTTCATCTATTATGTCGACTACATCCCATAATTTTTCACAAATAAACTAATTTCATTTGGGATCCTCATCTACTTCATAGATCGGGATGTGGATGAGTACCATTGTCAGTTTCTTATATTTTGTTGAGGCTAGGACTATTGCAAGGATTTGTGTTGAAATTGACTGCGAAGTCGAGTTGTTTTATTGAATTGAAGTCAGAATATTCAACTCAACTGGTATGATATGTTGTCAATCTTCAAAAGGAATGTATTCATTTGCTAACTAGACTTCTTTGTTTCTTGGACTTGGAACATATTTCTGACAATATTTGTCTATATGCACAATGAATCATCCTCTGTAAGGTCACATCAATTTGTTTTCATTGTTTGCTGAATTTGAATCTTCCAATAACATATTCAGGAGGGGGTTGGAGTCCCTGAGGTATATTACATGAAGTACTATATATTCTGGTTGATTTTCTTGTGCTTCAATGAGCATGATGTCTCTTATATAACCAACATTTTCATTTCAGCACCACACCCTTGGTTATTGTGTTTCCACGTGATATATTTCTCGGAGGAAGTCTGCAATACATGGGATTGGACGTCTTGCATGAGAAAGTAGAACCACATATCTCAAATCCTTAATCTTCATATCGACTTGATCATCTTCTTTTTGGGTGCCACCAACATCCATGCTCAATTGCAAGCTTCTCCTCCTTCCAGGAACCACCAGGGTGCTCTCAAGGGTTGTTCCATTGATCTACCACTTCTGGATAGGTTTTCTATGATATTTTAGAGGATCCCCTTCCTTTCACAACTCTTATCACCTATTTTATCTCTTGTGTGACTCTAGTTTTTTTGTGTCCATTTAAGTTTTGTGGGTCTATGTTTGACGTTCATAATTAGCACTTGAATCATTTATCTTCCTCCCGACTTCTGACATTTTCTACCTGGGCATGCTTTGAATTCAAATTAAACTTTATACCATCTCACTAATCATCCAACCAACCAGTCTTTTGCATACCTTCTTTTAGTTTGGAGAGTCTTTGTTTGGCTAGATAGCCAAACAAAGAGTAGCGCATCAATCCCCAAGGATAACGCATCACAAAAGACT
>CBVK0101922868.1:0-26300 GCA_900067695.1 Picea abies
CTAGGACTTCAAATATGTCAAAGCAACCAAGGAATTTTTATTTCTCAAACTAAGTATATCAGGGAAATGCTAAAAAGGTTTGGAATGGAAGATTGCAAACCAGTTACCACTCCTCTGCAAACCAGTTGCAAGTTGAGAAAATATGATGATTCAAAGTCTACAGACCAAAGGAAATACAGTTCAATGATTGGTATCTTACTATATGTGACAACATCCAAACCAGATGTAATGCAAGTAGTTGGACAGGTGGCACGATTTCAAGCATCACCAAAGGAATCACATTTCTTAGCAATAAAGAGGATTTTCAGATATCTCAAAGGAACATAAGAGTTTCGATTATGGTATCCAAAAGGAAAATATTTATCACTTATTTCCTACACAGATGCAGATTGGGAAGGTTGCATTGATGACCGATGAAGAAACAGTGGAGAAATGTTCTACTTGGGTGAGTGTTTAGTATCTTGTCTAAGCAAGAAACGATCATCAGTATCTTTATCTATAATCAAAGAAGAGTATATTGCAGCAACAACATGTTGTACACAGGTTCTATGGATGAAACAAACTCTAACAGATATAAAGGTTGAGTATGATGAGCCCATTCCAATATATTGTGATAATACAAGTGTCATCAGTATCTCAAAGTACCCGTTGATGCACTCCAAGATTAAGCACATTCCAATCAAGTATCACTTTCTACGGGAACAGGTTGTAGAGAAGAACATCAAATTTGAATATGTGGGCACAAAAGAACAAGTAACATACATCTTTACAAAACCACTTCCACGGGAAGCCTTTGAGTATCTTCGCCAGAGACTCATAGTAATTTCTACTCCAAAATGAATGCTTTTGAATTATTATCTTATATGTCTTAGATTTACACGAGGAAGCACCATAAAGAGGACATTTCAGGTTGGGGGATCAGTTTCAGGAAGAGCTCAGTCAGGGGGAGTATCCCCAAGGACAGTTCAGTTAGAGGAAGCAACCCCGGATGGAAATAAGTGGTTCTTTAAATTTGAAATATAAACTAAATAAGATTAGAATTCCTATTCCTTTGTTAGAAATTACAAAAAATACCATCTATTGGAAACAAGTAGAAAATGATTGATTGTTCTATTGCAACAACCCAACCAGATACACTAAATATACATGATGAAAGGCCTATTGTGATGTTTGGTCCTCACATTGAGGAAAGAGGAGAAGCAATGTCACCATTTTTTATTTCCTTAACATTTCATGAACATCTTTTACACAATTGCATGCTATATTCAGGAGCTTCTCACAATTGAATGCCAAAAATAGTTATGGAGAAGCTAGGTTTACAAGTCACAAGACCATATCATGACTTGTATTCTTTTGATGCAAGAAAAGTTGGATGTTTAGGCATGATCAAAGATATTGTAGTTCACTTAGCCTAGATACCTATAAAAAGTGTTTTTATGGATATAGTTGTGGAATATGTGTCTGTAAACTATGGAAGGATTTTATCGAGATCATGGGAAAGAAAATTAGGTGGCTCGTTACAAATGGACATGAACTATGCCACAATTCTAGTTTTTGGTGGATAGACTAGGAGAATTTGTAGGTAAACCAAACTTGCTTACATTGTTAGTGATCCCAATCACCCTAATAATTATCCTATCTATTCAAAAGATCAAGATTTGAGTTGTTTTATTTTATTTGTAAATGATGAACCATGATTTTGTACAAAAAATGTAAATATTTATTTGTGTGAAAATAATGAACTTGAAGAGAGAATGTGGAAAATGTACTTTGATGGAGCTTCCTCCTATGAAGGAGCTGGGGTAGGTATACTTCTAATTTCACCTTCTGGAAAACTCTTTCCATTTTATTTTAGATTATAGTTCGAAATAGATTCCACAAATAATGTTTGTGAATATCAAGCTTTAGTGTTAGGTTTAGAAGCTGCTAAGAAGATGAAAATTATGAATCTCATTGTATATGGTGATGCAGAATTGATTGTTAAACAAATAAGGAAGGTTTATCAACCTAAAAATCTAAGAATGAGATCCTACAAAAATTTTGCTTGGGACTTAATTGAATTTTTTTACTTAACTTTCAATATTCATGCAATTCCCATACATGAAAATTAGCAAGATAACTCCTTAGCAGTAGCAGAAAGTACATTTAGACCTCTTGAATGTCCAAATCTCAAATATGAAGTAGAAATGAAAAGTAGACCCTCAATTCCTCACAATTTCAAACATTGGAAGGTATTTGAAGATGACCAACAAATTAAAAAAATCTTGGAATTGGTTGGTGAATTTTTTGCAACCCATATTGACCACGAAGATGACAAAGATAGTGAAAAAATTAATTATGATAGTCATTCTGATCTTAAATTACAAGATATGATTGCTAATCATAAAATTATGGTGTTAAGAAACAACCAAATTCCAAAGGAACTAGTGCCTCTAGAGAAATTATTTGATAAAGATGTTGTTGTTAAACCTATTGTTCATCCTCAAATAGAGGATGTTGAAGATCATAATATTGGGACTGATCAAGAACCAAAGAATATCAAACTTTCGAAAATTCTACCTGTTGATCAAAAGGTAAGGTATGTTGATTTATTCAAAGAATTTATTGAAGTATTTTCTTGGTCATGTGAAGATATGAAGACTTATGATACCATCATAATTCAACATAGAATTCCATTGAAGGTAGGCTCTAAACTATTCAGTTAGAAATTAAGACAAGTAAATTCTATTCTCTTCCCAGTTATTGAAAATGAACTTAAAAAGTTATTAGATGCAAAAATCATAGTTCCTCTTAGATATTCTTCCTAGGTTCCAAATTTAGAACCTATTACAAAAAAGAATGGAGAAATAAGACTTTGCATTGATTTCAGGAATATCAATAAATCATCATTGAAAGATAATTATCCTCTCTCCAAAATGGATCATGTATTGAAAAAAAGTAGTTGGATCTAATATAATCTCTATGATTGATGGATTTTCAGGTTATAATTAGATTGATGTGCATGAGAGAGAGAGAGAGAGAGAGAGAGAGAGAGAGAGAGAGAGATGATTTCATTTACTACACCATGGGGGACCTTTATGTATGAAAAAATTCCTTTCGATAAGATGAATGTAGGAGCAACATTTCAAAGAGCGATGGTCATAGCATTTGTTGGGGAAAAGACAAAGTTCATTGTGATTTATTTGGATGATCTAACTATTTTCTCTAAATCAAATGATGATCATTTAAAACATCTTAGGCAAACTTTTGTTAAATGTAAAAAATATGGTTTGTTATTAAATCCTAAGAAATCTCATTTTGTTGTGCAGGAGGGAAAATTACATGGACAACTTGTCTCGAAGGAAGGAGTAAAGATTGATCCTCAACGTGTTGAGGAAAAAAAGGTTATCAACCTACCAAGAAATAAAAAGGAAATTCAGTCATTTCTTGCGAAAATTATTTTTTTGAGAAGATTCATTCCCAATTTTTCTTAAGTCGTAAAATATTTAACTGATATGGTTAAAAAATACAGAGAGGTTAAATGGTCTTCATAAGCCAAATATTCATTTGATCATATTAAGAAATATTTGGGAGAAACATCGATATTGATAAGTCTAGACTATTAGAAGGAGTTTCTTAATTTTTTCTTTTTCCTTTGATAACACTATTGATGTAGTTCTTCTACCAAGGAATGAGGAAAAACAAGAACAACCAATTGCATTTTTCAACAAAAGTTTGAGAGATTCAAAGCTTAAATATAATAATATTGAAAACAAGATTATGTGTTGGTTAAAGCTCTTAAATCTTTTAGAATTTATGTTCTTCATTCTAAGATAATTGCATATGTTCCTAGTAGCACAACGAAATAAGTCCTTAATCAGCCTTATACAAATGGGAGAGGAGGAAAATGGATAGCCAAAATTCAGGAGTATGATATTGAAATGAATCCAACAAAGTTGATCAAAGGTCAAGGTTTAGCAAAGATTTTCGTTGAATCAAATTGCAGAGTTCTTGGGATAAATTAAATTTTAGAAATAACAGAACATCCCTCGGTAGAATTTGAGGAAGAAGATTTGAAACATCCTATAATAAAAGTCCAGGATTAGTTTTCCTCATCTCCTCAGTACAAATACATTGTGTTCTACTTACAAACTCTTGAATGCCCACCTGATTTTAGTCAAGCTAAAGCTAGGTAACTCAAACTTCAAGAAATCAAGTATTGCATAATAGATGAAAAGATTTACTAGAAAGACCCTTTTGGGATCTTGTTAAACTGTACTTTTAAAAAATAAACTGAAGGAATCATAGATGAATTTCACAAAGGAATATTTGCAGGCACCATGCTTGTTGAGTTACAACATATAAAATATTGAGAGTTAGATATTATTGACAAAAAATATTTACAGAAGTGAATGCAATGGTAAGATCCTATAGAGAATGTCAGATTTTTGTAGGTAAAAAAAAATCCTTGATTATCATTGGTGCCAATAAAAGATGAAGCTCATTTCTAGCAGTGGGGTTTAGACTTCATAGGTGAGATTCATCATGCTTCTAGTGCACAACACATGTGGATTTCAACTTCAACGGATTATTTTTCTAAATGGGTGGAAGCAATTCCTACCAGATTTTCCACTGATGTAGTTGTGATTAAATTTCTTGAAGAAAATATTCTAGCTAGGTTTGGATTCCCCAGGAAAATCATAAGTGATAATGCTTAGAATTCAAGTCCCTTACAATGATATATATCTATAAAAAATACAACATTATTCTTGGTCATTCCACAACCTATTATCCTTAGGGTAATGGACTGACACAATAATCAAGCAAAAGTTTAATAATAGTCATTAAGAATATTAACTAAAAATAAAAAAACCTTGGCATTCCCACTTGAAATTTGCACTCTGGGCCAACATAATCAACACTAAAGGGTCTACAAGTATGTCTCCTTTCCAATTAATTTATGGTATCGATGTTGTTCTCCCTATTAATCTGGCTTTGCATGTAATGAAATTGTTGCAGGATAGTGAAGAAGAACCTAATGACCTAACAAGAAGAATGAATCAGTTAATCGAAGTGTAGAAAACCAGAGAGAAAGTTGATGACAAATTTTATAAATACGAAGATAAGATGAAAGCCATCTTTGACAGGAGAGAAAAACAAAGAAACTTTATACTTGGTGACCTAGTGGTAAGATGGGATAGTAGGAGAGAAGACCCAAGAAAACATGGAAATTTTGATCATCTATGGCTTGGACCTTACAAAATTGTTGTTGTTGAAGGAAACACCTTGTTCTCCCTTCAAAATTTGGAAGGATATTTGTTAGAATTGCTTATGAATGGAAGGTTCTTAAAACATTTCATTCAGTTCTAAAAACTTGTTCATTCTTCATTCATTGTATATAATCGGTTTTGTTTAGTATTATTTCTTTTTAGTCTTTAGATGATTTCTAAAATAAATGTTTTCAAATAAATTAGTTGTATTCATGAAAATTCATCATTATGATTTTATCTTTTAAAACATTACTCAAATAAGAAAAGATGAGAAAATTATTCCCTAGATTAACATTTTCATCATTTTTGTCAAATTTGTCAAATTTAACGTAGGAGAACCATTTTCTTATAAACGTTTCCCTTTGAACAGATAGATCCTTATGTTCTTAGACTTTAAAATCTTAATTGAAAATATTGTCTCAACTACTGATAAAGATTTTGACATGTTATTTTAAAACCAAAAAGGAGAACATATTAATTCCCTCATGAAAGTTGAAAATGTATGTTTTGATAACTTCTTCTAGATATAGGATTTAGTGTCAAATTTATAATTGGTTGTTTCACCCAAGGTATGCTACTAAAATGGTATATTTTGAAAGTAATAGAGTTGAAAAGGTGTGTTTTGGTAACTTCTTCTAGATATAGGATTTAGTGTCAAATTTATAATTGGTTGTTTCACTCAAGGTATGCTACTAAAATGGTATATTTTGAAAGTAATAGAGTTATATTTGAGGGAATAAAAAAATGTTATGAGTATACTTTATAACTCATGTATTCCTAACTCATCATTGATAAATAGACATCATCCCTTAAATGTGAAAAGTATATTGATTTCCCCCATCTCCTAAATACTGTCAAACTAATTGAAATGAATGGTGAAAGGAAATTCAAGTGGGAAATGCATGATTATTCACTGGGGCTATGGACGTTCGTTGACAGTGAAGCAAGGCATGTGATGTTGAGGTGACTACACCATAGGATATGGATAATTTTTTACAGTGTAGAAACACTAGTTACAAATTTGACTCTTTAGCCAAAATTTAGATTTATATTACCTTGAACAATTCCAGAGTAAAGTTGAATGAGTAAAATATTTTATCCTTTTTTGGTCACATTCTATATTAACATGTTAATCTAAAATGGTAGTGGTTCAATTTCTTCAATTATAGATTAATCTCACAAAAGAGAAGAAAGGTATTTTCTGTAATAACATTTGTTAACACTCTTTCTGGTAGCACCTTCATCAACATTTAGCAATAAATGCTCGATATTCACATTCTTGGTTTTACAAAAATTGGGTACAAGCTTATTTTGTATCAGGTCCAGAGCTTGTATTTCTTTAGATCAAATAGTAAACTTTTAGGGTATTTTGGCTTTTTTTAAGCCAAATTTGGCTCTCGGCCTTTTATGCACAATTTAATTACTTTTATTTAACAAAAGAGAAAGAGAAAGGTTTTCATGTAGGATATTCCATATTGCATGCACAAAAGAGTAAAGCACCCGAAACCATGAGCCAGGTATCATGATGTGCATGTAAGTGTTTAAACAAATTCCCATGGATACAACACTATCTACCTAGTGTCATGTGGGATAATTCAGTCTCCAGGTGTGAGTATGTTGCGCATAGCGAAGAGATTTTTGCCTCTGCAGTTAACGTTGTTGAAAAGAAGAGGAAGGAGACATGTGATTATGGATAGCAGATGGACAAGATGCACTGGCAAGCATGTATATTTAGATTGTTTGTTTCAAGCGTTGACAGAGTAACAAAAAGCAGCAGTGTGATAATAGGAGGGCGCCATCAACAGTTATGCACATACCTCGGTTTCTAATTATTCTCTCACACTCAATGCTCACTCTGCTTCTCGACTACAGGCACATGGCATAAGCATTTACACAAACACCATAAGCTGTGGTAAAATTCGTTGATATAATTCATATTGATGGAATTAGGGTTTTCGAGTGGATTCCATGAGAGAATACAATCTTATTTCTTTCTTAGAGCTACATTCGATGCGTGTGAAGAAAAGGAACTGAAGAATTCTTATTTCTAACTCTACTGTGTAGATTTCCATGCCTTAAATTTCACAAATCTGAGTTCGCGCTTTGGTTTTTCCCCAAACTACAAGATTGTGCATTGTGCATGGTTTTGGATATCGTCTTGGAGGGATCTGCAAACGCTTCCACCATTTATAAAATTGCCATCAATTTTGTTGGGTTTTGGTCATCCTCCACATGCCATCAAATACTACAGTCATCATAAAGTGTTGAGACCGAGTCCAAGTGTCAAAGTCAGCTTTCACATGAGCCCACGGGCCAAGTTATATTGCATAATGCGTCGAGTGTTTGGATGCAAAATTGTGTATAAGAACGATAGCAACACCCAATGCATGTGCGCTTATGAGGAGATATGTTGCAGTGGTGTCACTGATGAGTGGTTTGCTTCCCTTTGGAAGTATTTTCATTGAAATGTATTGTGTTCGTACCTCATTTTGGAACTACAAGGTGTATATACAGTCTGATTCTGCATTCAGGGAGAATGGGTTCCAGGGGTTGTTGATGACTGGATTCCTTGTGAATCTCGCGAGTCGTGAATAGAATAAGCATTGATCAAAGGGATATTTCTCGATCTTCAAGCATTTATGCACAGTTGATGAATAAGTGGCAAAGTATTTTGCATAACACCTGCAGGAAGCAATTGGTAGTTGAGAAATATTTGAATACCCTTTCCAGATTTAATGGAAAAAATCGAGCAACATATTAAGGTGGGAAGAGTCAATCCCTTTTCCATATCCTCATTCGAAGGGAATTCAAACACTAAATAAAGAGAAAAGGTAGAGTATTCAAACAGTAAATTCAACCTGTCCAGATTCATAGTAATCAATTAAAGGTTGATTCCAGATTCTCAGGCACATAAGATGTCATTCAGAGATATCGTTCCATATTTGAAGGCATTAAATCAGCAGTCAAGAATTTATTCCAAATTCGAGGGCTTCTGAATAGAGGTTGTTCAGATTTTTGCTATGAAGGGATTTGATATTGTTTTATTTTGAGATGGTTGATAGATTTTAATGGGAGAAACCAATCATATATAGCAGTGGGTTTTCTTTATTTAAATCATCATTTTTGAAATGTAAAGTGGGGGGAATGATCTATAAGACCTGAAAGGGCTGAGAGAGAGTTTGGAAGATCCAAGAAGAACTAAGAGGGAGTTGTAGAGTATGTAAAGTCTCTGGTTTAAGTCGAAGACTTGATTCTATTTCTATGTCAAAGCACTTCAATTGATAAATAAAACTTTTGATCAGTTAGTCAATTCCACTTATGTGTTATCATATTTTATCAAATTTTTTCTATTAGATGTGTGATTGTTGAAGATATTGTAGTAAGGATTACTACAATAGCTTTCATGAAAACATTTAATTCATTTTCTAATGTTTGTAAAGGATTTCTAAGCTATTACAAGTTTTTTCTATAGCTATAAAAAAAGCATGTTGCTTTGGTCCAATCTACAATTTTGTTTTTCCTGAATTCTTCATTCACAACTATTCAATCTCAGAATAGATCTATGTCTTATTTATCCTGACTTGTCTACAATAGAATGTTAGGTTAAGGTCATCAAAATTTCTTGTTGAACATATCACTCTCAAAATTTCTCGAAAATCCAACCCAAATCATTTCTAATTTAAGGTGTGCTAGGCTTGTTCCTAAAGCAATCTAGGAACAACTTCTAGCATTAACAACATCCATTAGGTGTGTTTTATTACTTTTCTTTCAGAATAATGGCTCCATAACCTAATAAAGGCACTTCTAGCATTAACAACATCCATTAGGTGTGTTTTATTACTTTTCTTTCAGAATAATGACTCCATAACCTAATAAAGGCACCTGGTATATAGTTCTTCTATGCCTCACAGGGAGACACAAAGATGTTGTATCATAACTCAATTTTTTCATGTAAAATTTAGAAATACATTTTAGGTGTTTAGGTGTCCTTTAAGTTTCTAGTTTTCTTTTTATGCTAGGTGAATAAAATTGGAATAGACATTTAAAATTTTAGAGGTTTAGATTTATTTTCATTTTTTAGTCCATGTGTTGTGTTATATTATTTAGATTTTATGTTTTATTTTAATTATAAAGTTAGTATTTAGTTTTTTTTAAATAAAATGTCATTATTAAAGTTTATCACAAAATTCAATAATAAAGTTGATTTTATTTAAAGTATTATTGCATTGTTTTGATTTACTAAAGTGCATGTTTCTTGGAAGATCTAATCATGCGCTCGATTCTTTAAAACAATGGTCCAAGATCCATCCCCTCCCTGAATGTTTGACGGTCAAAAAAATGGAGGGGGGCATGAAACTCAACTAGAGTTAAACGCCCTTTGATGTGTCATGTAACCGTCAATTGTGCTCCTCGGACCTGTGGTTAACCTAACCACACCTGACCTCCCCACAATCAATGCTCGATGACACGTGTCACAAAGGACATTAGAAATTTGTAAGGTAAAAGTGAATTTTATTTACTTTTAATTAAATCCTCCCCCAATAAAAATATGCCACGTATTCAATTCCATTTTTAAAAAGGAGGTAAAGGTAAAATTGTGGTTTATTTGGATTTACGAAGAATTAGAGCACTGGGAAAATACTCCAGCGCCATCTTCCATTGTCATTCTAGTCAAAGTCCTTTCCCACCTAAATCTTCTATAGGTAATTTGAAGTCCTTTAAGCTCTTCTAGTTTCACTATTTAAAATGGAATCCTCTCATCCCACTAAAGTCAAGAATTTTTTTATTATTGAGCATGAATATTTAGTTGATAAAGACAAGGATATATTTGATTCGATCCTGTCGTTCAATTCTTTTGAATCACACCATCAAGATAGTCAAAATTTTAGAGATTTGGTCAACCACTATCTTTCCTGGGAATTTGACTTAGAGACGTTTTTGGTGTCCCAAGTGTATGAATTTCCTGAGTTTGTGGTCTGGTGCACCTCAAACTATATTCCCTCTAAGAGAGACACAATTTCTAAGGATGGGTTTATCCTCATCGAACTAATTACCCAATCCATAGATGAAATGTTAGGGTGGTCTTTAAACCCTAACAGTGAATTGTTAAATGAATTTGTAATGGCCAAATATTTTAGAGAACTGAAACCGAAGGATAGAGTCATCCTATTACAATCATATTTGTGCAGTAATCTTGATGTTCCTATAGATAATGTTTCTATTGAATCCAATTTATTTCCTGAAATCCCACGAAATATCATCTCCATGATTTCTATAATTTTGGAAAAGGTTAATGACCTTGTGGTTGATGAGTTTGTATTGGGGATTATGGTATCAATTTGTCCAATTATAACCAAACACATGACCAAATTCAATTACACCCAATTCTTAGTTGATCAGATCCATCATCAACTATCATACTTTGAGTCTCTTAGAAATTTCAGATACCAATCTTACCTTGTTCACCTCTTTTTGTTTTCTCAAGCCTTTCATTTTACACATTGTGGATTAAAAGTTGAAGATGGTTTTCTCAAGCCTTTCATTTTACACATTGTGGATTAAAAGTTGAAGATGTGATTGGTAACCCAACTTTAGTCACTTCTTGGACTTCATCAATTAGGAAAAATCCTATGAATGTTGGATTCTCAAAGTATATTGATCATTTTATGTCTAAATATTACCAGATCATACATAATGAAATCCCCCCCAGAATCTTTCGTGAATGCAAAAAATTGTTATAGTTGATCCCAAACAAGAAAGTAGGAGACTAGTATAGTTTTGAGAAATTCACTGAAATCAAAATATTTGGTTATGAACTTCGACCTTTTCTCTTACCTATTTTCTTGACCCCGGAATATTTGCGCTAGAATACATTAGACAAAAAGTAAATTCATATCATATTCATTTTGTATCAAGGAAACACAAGGCCAATTTTAAATTAAAGAAACCTTTTATTTCCAATACCATATTAGCATTGCAAGTTACAACAAAGTTTTTTTAGCTATGGGATTTCAATAGGAACAACCATGGAAGAATGATCCTCATTCTATGATATTCTCGGAATGAATCTCACATGGACAAACCCCTTATAAAAATTAGCGCAAAGCACAAATGGAGTTGATGGAAAACCATAACAATTGGGCAAATCTACAAAACATTTTGCAAATTCATGCAAAAGTACCAGAGCTACCTGCAAAATATCCAATGAGAGAAACACCTCAGTGGTTTGAAAATACATATAAAAGAAAACTGTAGAATGAACTTCAAAGAGCTAAGGAACAGAGGAAGAAAGGTCAACCGAAAAAGAGAAAATGGAAGCACTTGATGAAGAGGAAGATCCAAAATTACAAGAAGAAGTGGCACAAGTACAGAAAGGACCTATTCTGACCGTGGAAGTATCATCATCAGAGAATCCCAAGAATACATAGAATCAAAGTGAAATAGAATTAGGGAGTACATATCAAGAAAATAAAATCGATCATGTTCATCATTTCATGGATATTAGGAAAATGGATGAAACAATTAAAAAAAAAAAATTCTCCCTAAAATACTTGAACATGATACATCTCAAACTAGAATGATATCAGTTTTGGATTATGAGAAAGAAAGATTGAATATAGCAATGATGGAGCCAAAGGAACAAAAGAAGGTGATACATATTTCTATTGATCTTAATGCAATGCATCCACTGGATAAATTTGACTTGCATAGACAAACTGGAAAAAAATTGAATATAGATGTCATGATAGAAAATCTTGGAATAAAAAATATTCAAATCATAAACGAGAAACTTAGAACTCAGCTTAAAAATGTGAAATTGGCTAATAGAACTAGACAAATGAGAATAGAAGAGTTGGAGAAATGGGTGATGGATATGGGAGATAACCCAGAAGATGTAGCATCTGTACAAGCTATAATAATAAAAAAGGAGACAGAGATTCAAGCATTAAAGGGCATGCTCAAAATTCCTGGAACTGAACATGTACAGACTCCAGAGTTGCAGGTGCTCCAAGCAGAAAATAAAAAAAAAAAAAAAAAAAAAAAAAAAAAAAAAAAAAAAAAAAACAACTTTTGAAGAAAATGATTCAGATGGAAGAGCAAATTGATTTGTATGGAAAGAAGATTGGGACTCTAAGAAGTGGGTCATATTTATCTCAATCAACAAATTCATTATATCCAACAATTGGATTATCAAAAGCATTATCATATTTGAACCTAGAGGGATCTGAGATTGAGAAGTTGAGGAAAACAATTGTAACACAAGGTGAAGAAATTAAAGATAAGGATAAGATTATTGAAGAATACTAGAAGATGAAACTAAAATGCTAACAAACATGGAGTAAATGAAGAACAAGTTGTCAAACAAACCCTATCTAATAGGATCCAGACACATTATTTGGGATGAAATCATTAGTGACGTTGGAAAACTTTAGGAATATTTCAAGATAATAGATGATGAAATGCTATTGAAAAATGAAGAAGATGACGTTATAAATATGTCATTTCATGAATTAGGAACTAGACCTTAGGTTGCTACTAAAATGATCAAATTCCTAAATTCCAGTTCCAAAGAAACATTGACAAAGAAAGGTGTCAAAGATAGAACTACAATGGTTATGGAAACTAAAAGGTTTCTTACAAAGAGGAATTCGATACAACAAGATCAAAATAAATTCATAATGGTGATGAATCTTTCACAAATAAGTTTGAGAATCTAATGAAAATGGGGTTACCTTCAACATGGGATGATAAAGGGAATCTTGTTTCATATAAAAATTACAAAAAAGTGTATTCATTGCTAGAGAAAAAGAAGAAAAATTTCAGGGGATGGCTGATATTTTGAGAGGACAAACCATTTTAGGCATTCTCATAGATGATTTTTGTCTTCTCTGGCAAACAAAAAACTTATTTTCAAATCCTTCTACATATGAAAAATGCAAATAATTGGATATCACATACAGGTAGATGAAATCATTCATTTATCCATCGAATGAAGATTGGATTCTTCTCATCGAGATTTTGATAGGATGACTCACCAAAGCAATTGAAGGAAATCATGAGTTGTCTTCTCCAACTATCATATTTTCTAGAAGTCAATGATCTTGTTGTATTTGAAAAGATAGGAAAAGGGATTTAATAACCATTTTTGGTTATGACTTGATTTGAATAAATATCTATGAAAACTCAATGTTAAGGAGCTTCTTGGCCCAAGGAGATCATATCTTTAATCAAATTTCACAAGTTTGGAGTGATTCAAATTTGTATGTCGTAGTTTATGCAATTCTTGTCCTTGATGTTTAATTTGAGTTTATAAAATTCCTCTTGAATGTATCCGTTGTCATGATTGTGATAATTTAGTACAAAAAATACTATTGCAAATTGTGAAAGTGATCATTAATTTATATATTTCTTCAACATGTTGTGACTATTAAACAAGACATGTGATTAATCTTTTATTCCTTTTTGAATAAAATTGAGTTTTTTGTTTTTCAAATTACACTTTGGTTCATATACATATTTTTGTTACTATTTCTTCTCTCTGAAAGTTAAGATAATATTTATCCAAGGATACATTGTTCTATATTCAGACTTTGTTCTTATCACTTTTTCTTTTATTTACTAAAATAGTTAATAATATGAAAACATAGAAATTCTTCCCTCAAAACTTGATCTTTAAACTTTAAAGATTAGTAACTAAGGACCTAAAGTAGATTTAAAAAATTCTATGTTTTAGGACAGATCAATTCAAATAAAACCAATCAATTTCATGGATTCATTGGCATAGTTTCCTAGCCAGAAACATCTCAAGGGTTACAATAGTAGGTCACATACACATCTCCAGAGAAGAAATTTCAGGTATATGATTTCATTCTATTGATCATCTTAATCTTTCCCCTATTTGATTCAAGCAATCTTCAGTACATTCCCCCCAAAATAAAATGATTTCATAATTACCTTGGTATTAGAAACCCTAACTTTGTTACTGTTTTTCTTTCTTTCCCTCTCTATATTTCGTAACGAGATTTTTTTTTAAGCAGTATATTTTTTAGGGGGTTTCTTTACTTATATGGGGCATTTGTTATTTGTTGCAATCGAATCACTCATTACATTGGATCCCAAACCAACCTGTCATTGTTGGTTTTTTCTTTAAACTCCTTTGTGGTGCCCATTACGCACTATACAATGATAGAGAAACAATGCATATTTTCATGTCAACAACACCTCTTAATTTAAATTAGAAATAATATTAAAAAAAAACTCCTTCGCGGTTGATGATGAACATTGCACAAAGATAAGCACCGAGGCGAATTTTCTTATAAACAACACCACTAAGCTTAAAATGGAAATAATATTGTTTTTTTTTTTTATGAAAAATGTCATGTTTTAAATTTCTTCATAGGTCGGCAGTGCGTAATCAACAGTACTTGGGCACTGATGTTTTTATTATTTTATAAAGCACCGAGTGGATACAAAAATTTGTAAAATGTTTTTTATTTTGCAATGACGTTGTTATCATATATTGATGTGTATACATATGGTTGATGCACCAGTGCATACTCATTTACTATACACACCAGTATCTTATTTTGTAAAAGAATTACGTAATTTTTGTATATGATGATTCCTAGCTTTTAATTTTTCAAGGATATTATGAAAATTCCAAGGGACAAATGAGGGAAAAACCAATACATGTCAGTAGTGATTTCCAAACAAATGTAGAAGGAGATGGTAAAAGAAATACAGCGGTACCTAGGGCATACCTCGGATCACTCTTCATAGAGTAGACCTAGAGGGTGCTTCCATGTTCGAGTTTCACTTACACCGGTTAGTTTCTCTAGTGTGTATTGGCATAATTGTCCTTCCCACTAGTTAGTCGACTGCTTGATTTATCTTTAGGAAAATTTTAGTGTGTGATTTGTGTTCCACGCTAGTCAAACCTTACTGTGTCGGTTGATCATTTCACAAAGTGGAAGATAAACAGCTCCATCGGGCGTGAAGGCTTCAGGGCATGTCATTGGTTACTTCGGAGCCACCGTTGCCACCATTGAGGTGAAGACTTGATCAAGAAGGATTGTTCGAAGAGACTGGGTTGCAGGAAATTGTACCTGATCTTGCTCTAAGAGGAGACTTTATGGCACCGAAGGAATCTATCGTTTTTGACCTCGAGACTGAAGGTTTAAAGCCAGTGAATCCTCTGATCACTAACTTGTCAGCACCACTCCTAATCTAGATTGTCCCTCCTGAGGTGACATATTTTGAGCGCTAGTTTGTTCAATGAGCGACAATGGAAGCAAATGTTGATATTTTGTCTAAGAGTCCCCGTACTCCTATTACAGCTACTACTGGAGGGGGAATCATACCTCCTCCCCTACCTTCACCTTTCAGGACCACAGTTGTCTTGACACCCATGAATTTGACCAGTGGTCTGATCCCTTTAACGGATTCGACCACTATTTTTTTCACTCAGAATGCAACGGGTGCTCCATTCTCATATGAGATGCCCGATTTTGACACTAATTAAGTTCTTACTTACTCTACTTTACAGACCATGGGTCTGGGGGTAGGGATATCTAACTCTCCCTTGAAAGGGTCAACTACGGGAACTACTGTTGTTTTTAATGTTATTCCTTACAGTGGGGTTCATATACCTCCTCAGTCTCCTTCGCTCGGTGGTGTTTTTTAAAAGCCAATCGGGCCTAATGCTAATTATAGCTTGTTTAGTGGAGAAAGTTTGGGACCTTCATCCTACACAATGACAATGGGATCTATGTCATTCTCTTTATTTGGGGCATTTATAAAAAATGATTTTTCTTCGGTCGCTTTCCTGTATGGGAACAACCCCAGCTTTGGTCAACAGAACCTAGTGCAAGGTACCATTCCTTCATAGGGAAAAATGATTGGAGTATACTCCACACAGGGTCTTTGGAATCCTTGGCAGGGCTTGCTTCCCTCACAAGGGATGTTGGTTGGGGGAAACCCCTTCGATACCCAATGGAACCCTAGGAAAGGTCATGTACCTATGCTAGGAGGATCGGCTAGGGGAATCCCCAACCAAGGTCCTCTAAACATGACACAGGTTGAAATCCCTACGCAGGCTATGTCATCCAATTTCAGAAATCAGTTGATGATGCAACAACAAACGCAATTTACTTTTGTTGGTCAAGGCTAGGGTTTCTACCAAAACCCTGGCCAGTAGTCCAAATGTTCATGGAAACCCGGTGCCAGTCAAAATCCAGGGCCCTCTTTTCCTGTAAATACTCCACAACCAAAATTACCCTTTATGGAAACCTTGAATTGCCAGACTTGTAGATATTATTAAATAACCCGATATGTCACAATCCACGTTGGCCCCCCATGCCAACTAAGTTTCCTTTGAATATTCTAAAATTTGAGGGCAATACTAGCGAAGATCCAGGTGATCATGTGACTACCTTTCACTTTTGGTTCTCATCAAACTCATTGAAATAC
This sequence comes from Picea abies, assembly GCA_900067695.1. NCBI lineage: Eukaryota > Viridiplantae > Streptophyta > Pinopsida > Pinales > Pinaceae > Picea > Picea abies. Next base: position 16,719 of record CBVK0101922868.1, read on the forward strand.
AACTCTATTTAGTTGCACCTTTTTCAATGCACTCTTATAAGGGGTGTTGTGAAGTGGTATATCGATCTCGACAACTCAAATTACTTTTAGTTTAATGACCTGTCAATGGTTTTCTTGAACCATTTCCAGTTACTAGTGAGATATGATGTCAGCATCGAGTCGTTGGCCAACTTTGAGCAGACCAAGGATGACCTTATCTTAGATCATATCTGAGAGCGGTAGCATAGAAAGAGATTGATTAAGTTCAATTTCCCTCCTAATTTCTTTCTTGATTGGTTCTTGAATTCTTTGGTTCCTTGTGTGTCCAAATATGTAGAAACGTCTGGGGTCTTTTCTGAGGAAGAGGATATTATGAGAGCCCAGCAACTAGAACTGATTTACTCTCAGTCTCCCATGCTTTACAAGATCTTACCTAATGCACCATGGTCTACTCTCGATAAGGCCAAACAAAAGTTTGGGCCCCACATTAATGGCATAGTGGGATCACCACAAATTAAGTCCACAAATCTGTTGTCAAATCAGTTACAACATTTTTCGATACAACAGACTGTGGCCAACCAAACTCCTAGTTCGGATGCCCCCGCTACCCAGACGTTATATGTACACAATGTGCAGTTGATGACTCGCAAGGCCAACCATCAGACTGAGGGAAATAATAAATAGAGAAGAAAGAAGGGTAAATGAAATAAAAAGGCTGCTAACAATGATGGTAGGGAAAAAACTGAGAAGAAGAAGTCAAAGTATTTGTGTAATCTTTTCACAGAGGACCACCCGAATCACCTATTCCCTCAACTTTCGAAAGCCCAAAAGCTACTATCATAGCAACAACCTGTCATGTTGACAAACCCTTTTCCACGAGGGAAAAATATGGCTCAGGCTTCCACATCCACAAGCGTAGCAAGGGGAATTTAGGGACCCCCCATGCCTACTACTAACAACATGACTGTGAATGTTTACATGATGAACATCGATGGTAATTTATCGAAAAAGACTCATGGTTATGGAATGCCAAAATCTGTCAATAAGGGAAAGGAGGCCACTAACCCATTGAATCCTCTTCAAATTGAGAATACAGTGGGTGAGACAATGAATCTCATCCCTAAAGGTGCGTTTAAGTAGGATTCCCATAATCCAAACACGAGGGATTCTCAAAAATACTCCGTCATGGAGAATCTGGCACAGGCCCCTTGTGCAATGTTTTCTATGGAGGTTCTCCAGAGTTTCCCTTCACAAAGAAAATATCTATTATTTGCCTTAGGAGCGAAAGAGACTAGTATCTCAAGAACGATTGGTTTTTATCCAGCTGACCTTAAACCTAATCTTCCTCACCATGTCACCTTTCAGATAGTAGTGGCATACACCACAAAATCATTGAGACGAAACATTTTCCATATGGTAGTTGATGAGGGTGCCTCGACTTGCGTGATGTCTTTGGCATGTTGGAAGGCCATTGGCCAACCTAATTTATCTCCGTCACCTACGTTGCTTATGAATTTTTATGGTTGGTCCTTTAGACCACACGAAATAATTCCTTCTTTTCTCGTGCAGTTAGGGGGTAAAACTATGTGTGTTTAGATTGAAGTATTTGATGCGCACTCGACTACAATATTTTGTTAGGATGAAGTTGGAATTATGCAATGCATGTGGTGGTTTCCACGGTTTTTTGGGTCTTATGTTTTCCGCATGAGGGTCGAATTATAACCATCGACCAATTGTCTTTCTCTCATCTTGAACCTTCAACGAGGGCTTACACGGTCTCGATCATTGATAACCTGCAACCTGGAAATGTTAACTTCGGTGCCGGTTTGTTGGAGCTACCTTTCAGCAGGCCATGTCGTTTTCTTTTCATGAAATCAAGCACATAGTCAAAGCATACCTTGATGATCTATCATCATGTTTTCGCAAGAGATATGGTCATCTCGCCCATCTATGACTAATATTTGAGCGATGTCACTACTATCGGATTCACTTGAATCCTAACAAGTACATTTTCTACATGATGTCGGGTTGTTTATTAGGTTTCATCGTGTAGAAAATAGGAATCATGGCCAATACTCTCTAGGTTGAGGTGATAGTTCACTCACCTCCCCCGTGCATAATACCCCAGCTTTAGATCTTACAGGGGAAAGCAATTTTTCTTCAGCGTTTTGTCGCTAATTATGCCGAGATCACTAAAGGGTTCATGCATATTTTGAAAAAATGGGTCTCATTCTGTTGGGATGAAGCAACTCAATGCTCATTTGAAGTGTTTAAACATGCCCTAGATTTTTCCCCTCTTCTCCAGCGTCCTGATTATAACAAAGATTTCTTGTTGTATTTGGATGTTGTGGAGTCGACCATCGGCATGGTCTTGGTCCAAGAGGATGAAACACTCGAAGATAACTTTATATATTGTCTTATCCAAGGCCTGGTTGGACTAGAAATCAACTACTCTCATGTTGAGAAACTTTCTTTGGTAGCTATCCACAGTTATCAACAGTCCCATCACTATATCTTGCTTCACAAGACCACCGTCATTGTCGTCGTCAACCCTTTTCAATATGTTTTAACATGACAGGTCATTGGAGGAAACATCAGTAGATGGATAGTTATCCTACATGAGTTTGACTTAGATTTTGTCTCTGCGAAATCTAAAAATTCATTGGTCTTTGCCAAAATAATTTCAGAAATACTGGTGATATTATTCACGAAGAGTCACCCATTAACGAAGATATTTTTCTAGTTGCATATTTGGACCCCTAGTATGGAGGTATCTTGGTGTATATTCAGACTTTGAATTTCCCAGATTCTACTTCTCACGATGAGCGTTGACAAATTCAACACCAAGTGAAAAACTATCTCATTCTCGATGACACTTTGTATTGTCGACATGTAGATTGCATTCTTCGATGATGTCTTACACACAGAGAAGAAGAGCTCTTATTGAACAACTGTCACACTAGAGCATGTGGAGGTAATTTGTTTGGGTTGGAAACAACCCAAAATATTCTACGCATAGGATACTTCTATCCCTTGTTAATCAAGGATTGTGTTGAGGCAGTCAAGAAGTGCCACCCGTGCTAGATCTTTTGTGGGAAGATGCGGGCACACCCTTCTCCTATGTTTCCAGTCATTGTTTTTGTTTCCTTCACTACATGTCACCTGAATTTTGGCGAGGGGATTCTTTATATCATCATAGCAGTAGAATACTTTACTAAGTGGGTCGAAGCTATGTTGACATCTAACAATGATGGAATAATTGTTTCCCTTTTCATTTTTAATTAGATAGTCGCAAAGTTCGGTATCCCGAAGGAGATTGTCATTGACCATGGCAGTCACTTCCAGAATAAAATGATGACTAAGTTAACATCAAAGATTGGGTTCAAACAAGAAATTTTGTCACCCTATTACCTGCAAGTGAATGGTCAGGTTGAAGTTGTGAATAAGCATCTCAATACTATTCTTCAATGGACGATCAATTTAACCAAGTCAAATTTTCATTTGATGTTGTATTCAACATTGTGGGCCTATCGAACGACGGTGAAGACTGATACTAGTTTTTACCTTTTGAACTCATATATGGGATGGAAGAAGTCTTACCCATTGAGTGTCAGATCCCTTCTTTAAAGTTGGCAGTGGAGCTACTTCCTGACACTTCGCCACTTGAGGAACGCCTTTTATATTTTGAGCAGCTTCATGAGCAGCGTCATGATGCATCCTTGGTAAACGAGGATCGTAAGAAATGATTCAAGTGTCAGTATGATCGTTTCGTTCACCCTCGAATTTTCTCCTAAGGTGATCTTGTCTTGGTCTATGACCAAGATAAGGAACCCCTAAGGGAAAGCAAGTTCGAATCCATGTGGTTTGAACCTTTCATTGTGAAATAGGTCTTAGAGAAGGGCACTTACCATTTGGTTGATTTTGAGGGAAATCCTTTAGCGGAGCCTAGAAATGGGCTCTACCTTTAGAAGTACTACTCTTAGGTCGGTCACTTGAGTGGCTTCTTGTATATATGTGTAGTCTCTTATACATTTTTGTCCTTTTTGTCTTATGGACGTGTATTTATTTACGTCTTCTTTTTCACTATGGCATATGTCAAGTGAATTTCGGGTTTACTTTGGTTTCATGGATGATGCTAGTCGACACACTCGAAGGCTTGATTCTGCACCTTGGGTGATTTTCACACCTGGAGGTCAGTTGATATATTCTGGATATATTTTTCTAGGTGACGCAACCAATAATGTTGTCGAGTATGGTGCACTGATAGAATTTCTATGTGATGCGTTGTCTCATGGAATTTCTCACCTCCGATTTTACATATATGGTCAACTAGTTGTGTCCCAGTTAAATGGGGTTCACCACATTTATGATCCCACTCTTCACCGATGATTCCTTAGGGTATTTCTCTTAAAATGATCTTTTGATTACGTTATGTATATTCATGTTCCTAGGAGATTTAATCATTTAATAGATACTCTAGCTAATCAATTTTTAGATTGAGATTTTACTCACATGTAAAAAGAAAATCGCACACATACACATGTAAATACATTTGTAAAAAATGTTATCCATAAAACACAAATATGTGTATATATATATCTATGTGTGTGTTTGTGTGTGTGTGTGTTTCCAAAATAGTGTCATGAGTACAAAAGTGTTCACGAAATCCTCAAAAGTCATTGGTATACATCATTGGGCTTAAACCCTCAAAATGCATAGTACAAAAAGTTTCCTCAGTACGTAAGTGGTATGAAGTTATCTAAGTTCTAGGCCTATTGGCCCTACTATAGTGAAAAACAACGTTCACAAGATGCCAGAATAACTAGACCCAGGTCTGAGGCACCCCTACTACATGTGGTTGCATCACTGGGGGGAGATCCTCGATCTTGGCCATAGGAACTACACGAGTGTGGTTCCTCTCCACTCGTCGTAGCGCTCTATTAGCCTCTTGCATGTCCAAGGACGTTGCAACATTCGGGGTGTTTTCTGAGGAAGAGGCTATTATGAGATCCCAACAACTAGAACTGATCTACTCTCAGTCTAGCCTGGGTTGGAAACAACCCAAAATATTCTACACATAGGATACTTCTATCCCTCATTAATCAAGGATTGTGTTGAGGCGGTCAAGAAGTGCCACCCGTGCCAAATCTTCTATGGGAAGATGTGGGCACACACTTATCTTATGTTTCCAGTCATTGTTTTTGGTTCCTTCACTACATGTCACCCGAATTTTGGTAGGGGGATTATTTATATCATCATAGCAGTAGACTACTTCACTAAGTGGGTCGAAGCTATGTTGACATTTAACAATGATGGCAAAATTGTTTCCTTTTTCATTTTTAATCAGATAGTCGCGAAGTTCGATATCCCGAAGGAGATTGTCATTAACCATGGCAGTCACTTCTAGAATAAAATGATGACTAAGTTAACATCAAAGCTTGGGTTCAAACAGGAAATTTTGTCACCCTATTACCCACAAGTGAATGGTCAGGTTGAAGCTGTGAATAAGTATCTCAATACTATTCTTCAGTGGACGATCAATTTAACCAAGTCAAATTTTCAATCAATGTTGTATTCAACATTGTGGGCCGATCAAACATCTGTGAAGACTGATACCGATATTTACCTTTTGAAATCATATTTGGGCTGAAAGAAGTCTTACCCATTGAGTGTCAGATCCCTTATTTAAAGTTGGCAGTGGAGCTATTTCCCGACAATTCACCACTTGAGGAACGCCTTCTATATCTTGAGCAGTGTCGTGATGCATCCTTGGCAAATGAGGCTCATAATAAATGAGTCAAGTTTTAGTATGATCGTTCCGTTCACCCTCGAATTTTCTCTAAAGGTGATCTTGTCTTGGTATATGAACAAGACAAGGACCCCCTAAGGGAAAGCAAGTTCGAACCCATGTGGTTCGAACCTTTCATTGTGAAATAGGTCTTAGAGAAGGGCGCTTACTGTCTAGTTTATTTTGAGGCAAATCCTTTAGCGGAGCCTAGAAATGGGCTCTACCTTAAGAAGTACTACTCTTAGGTCGGTCACCTAGGTGGCTTCTTGTATATATGTGTAGTCTCTTATACATTTTTGTCCTTTGTGTCTTATGGACATGTATTTATTTACGTCTTCTTTTTCACTGTGGCATATGTCAAGTGAATCACAGGTTTACTTTGGTTTCAAGGATGATGCTAGTCAACACACTCGGAGGCTTGATTTCGCACCTTGGGTGATTTTTACACCTGGAGGCCAGTTGATATATTCTAGAGGTATTTTTCTAGGTGACGCAACCAATAATGTTGCTGAGTATGGTGTACTGATAGAATTTCTATGTGATGCATTGTCATATGGAATTTCTCACCTCCAAGTTTACTTATATGCTCAATTGGTTGTGTCCCAGTTAAATGGGGTTTACCGCATTTATGATCCCACTCTTCACCAATGATTCCTTAGGGTATTTCTCTTAAAACGATATTTTGATTACATTACATATATTCATGTTCCTAGGAGATTTAATCATTTAACAGATACTCTAGCTAATCAAGTTTTAGATTGAAATTTTCCTCACATGTAAAAAGAAAATCACACACATACACATGTAAATACATTTGTAAAAATTGTTATCCATAAAACACAAAGATGTATATATATATATGTGTGTGTGTGTGTGTGTGTGTGTGTGTGTTTCCAAAATAGTGTCATGAGTACAAAAGTGTGTCATGAGTACAAAAGTGGGCATGAAATCCTCAAAAGTCATTGGTATAAATCATTCAGCTTAAACCCTCAAAATGCATAGTACAAAAAGTTCCCTCAGCATGTAAGTGGTCTGACGTTATCTAAGTTCTAGGCCTATTGGCCTTACTGTAGTGAAAAACAATGTTCAAAAGACGTCAAAATAACTAGACCCAGGTCTAAGGCACCCCTACTATAAGTGGTTGCATCACTGGGGGGAGATCCTCGATCTCAGCCATAGGAACTACACGAGTGTGGTTCCTCTCCACTCGTCATAGAAATCTATTAGCCTCTTGCATGTCCAAGGATGTTGCAATATCCAGGGTGTTTTTTGAGGAAGAGTCTATTATGAGATCCCAACAACTAGAACTGGTCTACTCTCAGTCTGGCATGCTTTACAAGATCTTAAACAATGCGCCATGGTCTACTCTCGATAATGCCAAACAAAAGTTCAGCCCCCACGCCGATGGCATAGTGGTCTCAGTATAAATGAATCCCACAGATTTTTTGTCGAATCGGTTGCAACATTTGTCTATACATCAGACTGTGGCCAACCAGACTCCTAGTTCAACTAATCCTACTGCCCAGATGTCTCATGTACATAGTGTGCAGTTGACGACTCCCAAGGCCAACTAGCAGACCGAGGGAAAGAAGAAACAAAGAAACACAAAGGGTAAAGGGGATAAAAAGTATGTTAACAATGCTGGTGGGGGAAAATGGAAAAGAAGAAGTCATAATATTTGCACCAAAGACCACCCTACTTACCTATGCCCTCGACTTACAGAATCCCAAAAGCTACTAGCACAACAAAAAATTGTTGTGTTGACAAGCCCTTTTCCACAAGGGAAAAATATGGCTCAAGATTCCACATCCACGACTATGGATGGGGGCAGTCAGGTACCCCCTACGCCTACACCTAAAAACCCGGTCGTGAAAATTTACATGATGAATGCTTATGCTCATTTATCGACTACGACTCGTGACTACAAAACACCAAAATCTATAGAGAAGAAAAGGGAGGCCACTAACCCATTGAATCCTCTTCAAATTGAGAATACAGTGGGTGAGACAATGACTCTCATCCCTAAAGGTGCGTTTAAGAAGGATTCTCATAATAAAAATGTGAGGGATGCTCAGAACTACTCCGTCATGGAGAATCTGGCACAAACCCCTTGTGCGATGTTTTCTTTGGAGGTTCTCCAAATTTTCCCTTCACAGAGAAAATATCTATTGTTTTCCCTGGGAGCGACAGAGACTAGTAGCTTAGGAACGATCGGTTTTTATCCAATCGACCTTAAACCTAATCTTCCTCACCACGTCGTCTTTCAGATACTAGTGGCATACACCACAAAATCGTTGAGATGAAACATTTTCCATACTGTGGTTAATGAGGGCACCTCGACTTGCATGATGTCATTGGCATGTTGGAAGGCCATTGGCCAGCCTGATTTATCTCCCTCACCTATGTTTCTTACGACTTTTAAGGGTCCGTCGTTTAGACCACACAAAATAATTCCTTCTTTTCCTATGCAGTTAGGAGGTAAAATTGTGTGTGTCTAGATTGAAGTATTTGATGCGCCTCTCGACTACAATATTTTATTAGGATGAAGTTGGACTTATGCGATGCATGTGGTGGGTTCCACGATTTTTTGGGTCTTATGTTTTCCGCATGAGGGTCGAATTATAACCATCGACCAATTGTCTTTCTCTTGTCCTGAACCTTCATCGGGGGCTTTGACGGTCTCGATGATTGATAACCTGCAAACTGGAACTGTCAACTTAGGTGCCAGTTTGTTTCCATCATTATTGGGAACTTTTGATTATCTTTCACCTTCCAATGATGTAAAGTTTATGTCATTTGTTCTTGACCAACCAAGGGATGCAATTTTCCAAATGTCGTCTTTTAAAATGAGCTACTTTCATGACCCATGGACTTTACCTTCCCCATAGACTTTGATGGAAGGGATAGGGAACCTTGGCATGGCCATTCCCTTATCCATGGTTGAGGTTGCATAAAACATTGTCCAACAAGCCTCGACGAACCTTGATCCGATTCCCTCACAGGAGCTATATCCCGATCTCGAGCTTGTTTGGGATCAAGATTCTCTTGCCACTCAAGATCCTTTAGACTTGGTCTTTCCCTCTGATGAGGTGCTTCTAGAGGAAATGACTAGTCCCGACAGACCTTGGGATGATCTGCATCATAGATATTATTTTCTTCTCGAGCTTAGGAGAATAGAGGCAGGAGAGTTCATTTTGACCATGAATGGAGATAGATCTTCTCCTATTAATCCTCTGGCTATGCATAAAATTTACGTCGAGGGTAGCATCGAAAGCCTTGCTACAACAATTCATATTGATATCTCCCGAACCCCTGGCATCATGGAGAATATTTTCATCGGAGCATATTACTCCCCTGAAGAGATTCTAATTTACACTTATTTGTTCAAGGAGTTCCACAACATTTTATCCTGATCTTATGAGAAGATTCCAGGCATTGACCCACAAATTTTCGAACAAGAAAATATTGACTTATCCTGATGTCAAGCTAGTCTGACAGAAGCTTCATCTAGTCAATCCTCGAAAAGCAATGATGATCAAGGAAGAAGTAGAGAAACTACTCAAAGTTGGTTTCATCTACCCCATACAATTGACGGAATGGGTATCAAACTTGGTTCCTGTCAATAAGAAACAGGGAACGGTTCGCGTTCATATGGATTTATGTGATTTGAATAAGGCTTGTACGAAAGACAATTTCCAACCCCAGTTATTGATCAGACTGTCGATGAGTGTGCGAGTTATGAAGTCGTTTTTTTCATGGATGTTTTTTTGGGATATAATTAGATTCAAATCAAACCCGAGGACCAACATAAAACA
>CBVK0101922878.1:4163-15292 GCA_900067695.1 Picea abies
AGAGGGGGGGGGGGTGAATCAAAGACACAATAATTTTTTCAATTTTTCTTTTAATGCAATCAATATTTTAACACAATGTTTTATCATGGAACCCAATTGGTAAAACCAAAAACACTTTTCTATTAAATGAAAAATTTTGCTTTACAAGTTACATCGAAAGAATATGTTCTTCCTCTTAGATAGGCACCCACTGATCATGATGCATCCACAGCCCTGTTCACCAGCTCCAACTGGTAGGAGGGTTCAACCCCCTATTTAGTCATCTACAACTGACAAGGAAGAACCTACTCCCCTGCGAGATCCAACCTTCCCTTGCACCTCCCTAACTCCCTTAGTTTATGAATCTGGAAAAATTTTGTATCATATACTGACTTCTCCTCTCTCTACTTCTGTAATCTAATATTCAATGTATCTTCTGCAGGCCAATAAGTCTTCTATATCAATCATTGGACATCATAGTTGTTGCGCTGTATCTTTCTGTATTTTGATCTTCAATTTGTCTACTGCAATCACAAATCTCATTCACATCTTAGTTATACTTATAAGTCTTAAAAATATTCAACACACCTCTTCACAACCATCACACCTATTTTTCGATTACATAATCATTGATTTAAATAACACAGTCATGTTTTTTTTTTAATTTTTATAGTTATTTGGGCTATGAACAGTTTATCATAGAGAGATGGTCTGAGCTATGAAATTGTTTTTTATGTTCTCATCCAAAGTATAGAGTCTCTTTGTAGTACTGCATCTAACCAAAGCTTTCTTTTGGATCCATATGAACTCTTCCCATGATCATGATTTACATGTTTTCACAACTCCATTACTTGTGGTATAATATCTCAAGTTTTATTCTCATGCAACCATTTTGGAGGTTACCTGTTACAAACCCTTTTTTTTTAAAGTACCCTACATTCGTAGAAGCACACCTCGATCGACCAGAGACATGGTTGTAAACCTGATGGGTACCCTTGAAAAGAACACAAGGTACCATCATTAGTCAAGTATCCAAATGAGTCTATCATGATAGTGAAATACAAAGAGAAACACAATGATTAAAATAAGAATCAGAAGCACAAAACCTTACCAAAGTTATCAGCCTTGTTTTTCAAACCAAAAAACTAGGTTAGTTTTATGACATACAGAGGAATGGAAATGCATGCAAGACTTTAGGATTTTCATGAATCCACAACTCTTGACAAATACAAATGATATTGATAATAGTATATAAACAGGGTCATGTCGGGTTGTTACAACAACAAGCATACCGATGTGAAAGGAATGACAACGTAACATATAGATAAACACAGGTGATATAAGAACCCCATGCACCTGGTGAATAAAACTAGAGGATTGAGAAAATGAAAGATATGGTTCCATCTAGAAGAACCAGAAAGGAAACCCATCTTTTCTCGAAAGGTTGCTAAACAATGGCATGAAAGATCGAAAATCACGCATAGTGGTAGGGACTTACCCTCCAGACTCGTGTTTCAAGAATTTATACTTGACGCATGGAAGGACCACCATGGACAGTTGCAGACAGACGTCATTTACAAATGTAGGGTACTTTCAAAACAAACCTATTAACTTCCAACCACCTTGAAATTATATGCAAAACATGATTAAGACATGTTTAACCGCTAAAAATGATTAGCGTTGATCGAGAAGTGTAATGACAATAAAAGTATTGGATGAATCATTATGATCAATCTACCAAGTATGAATGGTCACATTTCCACTCACAAAAATAACATTTGAATTGTTAGGATTTCACCAACTTAGGTTAATTAGGCAAGGTCACGGCAAGGATCCCCCCTAGGTCGACCAACGAGGTTTTTACTTTAAGAAAATCCATACATGAAAATTGTAGCCTAGGATTTTAAAACCTACGATAAGATATTTAGCATAGATTTGAACTTACAAGATGGAACCTATAAGGTACTCCATGTGAGTTAATACCCTTATGTAAGGAAATTGTTTCAAATGTAAGAGATGCCTTACTATTATGAATTAATAAATTTAGTAATGCTTTTTTATTTAAGCTAAAAATAAAATATCATGGTATTGAATTTTTTTTTAAGGGTATGTGACATTGGGCCACTAAGGCTTTGTTAGATATACCTACAGTGTTCATCACTCCAAGTTACAAAATCTTATATTTCTTTCTAATAAGAGAATCGTAAAAAGACTCAAGAGTGGGAGCTTCGTAAGCACTCCCTAGAGTTTCTTTGGTGGCATAAAAGGTAGTTAGAAAGACATAATATGCACTACTAACCTTAGCAATTATAACATATATTCAATGATCTACCTTATGATCTATTTTAGAATCTTTAAGAAAAATTCCAAGTCTTTTGAACTTAGATAAATAAACTTCAATGGAAGGAAAATCATTGGGACTTAAATTCATTAGTTGATTTTCTATCTGGTGGGCTCGAATCACATTGTGTTTACCAAACACAACTTCATGTTTTTCCCAAGCATTATCTAGGTCATCAATTCCTTGAAGGTGAAACCATAAATTAATAGAGATAGAGATTTATATTATTCCACACTCTTCATCATTCTTATTATCCCATTTGGATTTATTTTCAACACCAAAGGGGTCTTGTTCGGTTCCCAGGGTAATCCAAACAATTTTTTACGTCTTAGCACATCTTCTATATGAGATTTGCATGAGAATTAGTTGGTACTAGTAGGAAAGCAATCACTTGGATATGCCATATTATAATATGAAGATAATATGAATTCAAAATATGAAATTGACTATTTGGGTGGAAAGTTCACGAAACAATATGCTATTTAAAAAAAAAAAGTAGGACTAAAAATGAACTTTCTATGTGAAAGTTATGCCCTTTTATAAAAAGATGCATAAATGATAACCATAGAGCCACATGACAAGTAGAAGTTGGTCCACCTGTTGATGCCCCTCCTTATTTAACTTTGTGTATAAGATCACTTTTTCAAATAAGTTACTGATGAAGTGACCCACTTTTATATAATAAGTGAGAATCACTTTTACAATGAAGTTACTTTATAAATTAAAGTTGCATACAAAAAAATAACTTAAAAAGAAACTATTAAAGTTACTTTATAGTGATTCACTTTTACAATTTAAGTGAAATGCATAATAAAGTTTTGAGATAATCGAAAAGAAACTTGAAATCAAGATCTCTTATTAAATTAAGAAACTTTCAACCAAGTGAGCTACTGTAAAACACATAACAATTTTAATGAAGGGGGATGGGGTGGTGGTTTTTGTTGTTGGAGCTATGCCTCAAAGTCCATGATTACCCAAAAAGCCTTGTTTTTGTGTGTTGATTAAAAAAACAAGTGAAATTCCAGGAAAAAAAATTATTAATCTCAACAATAGCGGGGTTAGATCTCAGTTAGCTTACCTAGAAAATGAAATTTTTCTCTTTGTTTCTGATTTGTTAAGCTCACATACAACATAGAGTAAAGAGAATATGTAGAAGATAAAACACTTCCCACACCGTTTCTAATTTATTGAGATCGCAGAGAGTGCATGACAAATAGCATACATACAATAGACATAGTAGCAACTTGGAAATAAAAAAAGAAAATCGAAATAATAACTCTATAATTTTTTTTAAAAGGGAGTATTCATAATTTATACCTCTGGATCTCACTAAAATGGTTGTGTCTTGCGAAAATGAGAATATTTTCGAGTGAAATGAAAAGTGTTTCTAATTCAAAAAAGTCATATGGATGCACTGGAATAGTCCTCTCAGCCCAAAAATGGATGGAAATAACAGAACATAAACATGTGGCAACACAAATTCAAGATCTCAATCAACAATAGAAGTGGGTCTTCAAATTATCTTTGATACCATGTTTGATAAAATAGGGTATTCCCACACAGGAAAAACATCTTAAGTAACCACTCACACAACAATATAGAATATCAACATATTGATGTTTTTACATGGTTGAAACTCTTGAAGAGGGAAACAATCCACGACCACATCCAACATGCCCACTTGAGGAAATATATTAATATAAAAGAAAAATATTTTACAAGATAGTTTCTCACAATTGATCTTACAAAATGGCCATCCATCCTCTTTAGATAGATATCATGGACCAATCAAGTGTTAATTCATGGATCAATGTAGCTATTAAATTCGAGGAAAATATGAGCCATCAGATGACTCTATGTCTATAACATATCGTGACCATCGGATTACATAAATACAAATGGATACTAAAGAAACACATGTTTACCAAAAGGTTGATCTTCACTAAATCCTAAGTGTATAAATATATTAACATTTGAATGATGTCTACTATGTAAGCCAAATACTCTGCTACTTCCCACACGACAAAGGGTATTAAATTAATTGCAAATAGATAACAAACCAAAGGGATTCAAACAATGTCTTCTCTAAAATCATTGAATCACACTAAGCCGCCTACATCTTTTCGACATTGTTGCTAATAATATATGTATTAGCATTAAGGACATCAAGAGATTGTTTATTCATGCTCTTAGATGATCTTCTGAACATCTCATGAAACTAGAAGCCTTTCAAAATCTTAACACTCATGTACCCTACACCTCCCAAACCCAATATCCGACAGCTCTTATTCGGTCTTGTCATGTCCAAATTATTTATTAGGCTATAAACCGAAACACCTACACATAACAAAGGTGAATCTTTTTCCAATGGGTGGATTCTTTAGGATTCGAACCACAAACCTGCTATATACACCTCAATCGACCAGAGACATGGTTGTAAACCTGATGGGTACCCTCGAAAAGAACACAAGGTACCATCATTAGTCAAGTATCGAAATGAGTCTATCATGATAGTGAAATACAAAGAGAAACACAATGATTAAAATAAGAATCAGAAGCACAAAACCTTACCAGAGTTCTTAGCCTTGTTTTCCAAACCAAAAAACTAGGTTAGTTTTATGACATACAAAGGAATGGAAATGCGTGCAAGACTTTAGGATTTTCATGAATCCACAACTCTTGAAAAATATAAATGATATTGATAATAGTATATAAACAGGGTCATGTCGAGTTGTTACAACAACGAGCATACCGATGTGAAAGGAATAACAACGTAACATATAGTTAAACACAGGTGATATAAGAACCCCATGCACCTTGTGAATAAAACTAGAGGATTGAGAAAATGAAAGATATGGTTCCATCTAGAAGAACCAAAAAGGAAACCCGTATTTTCTCGAAAGGTTGCTAAACAATGGCATGAAAGATCGAAAATCACACATAATGGTAGGGACTTACCCTCCAGACTCTTGTTTCAAGAATTTATACTTGGCGCATGGAAGGACCACCATGGACGGTTGAAGACATACGTCATTTACAAATGTAGGGTACTTTCAAAACAAACCTATTAACTTCCAACCACCCTGCAATTATTCAAAAAACATGATTAAGCCATGTCTAACCGCCAAATATGATTAACGTTGATCGAGAAGTGTAAAGACAATAAAAGTATTGGATTAATCATTATGATCAAGGTACCAAGTATGAATGGTCACATTTCCATTTGCAAGAATAGCATTCAAATTGTTAGGATTTCACCAACTTAGGTTAATTAGGCAAGGTCGCGACAATGATCCCCCATAGGTCGACCAACAAGGTTTTTACTTTAAGAAAATCCATACATAAAAATTGTAGCCTAGATTTTAAAACCAACGATAAGATATTTAGCATAGAGTCGAACTTACAACATGAAACCTATAAGGTAGGCCATGTGAGTTAATACCCTTATATAAGGAATTTTTTTCAAAGGTAAGAGATTCCTTACTATTATGAATTAATAAATTATGTAATCCTTTTTTATTTAAGCTAAAAACAAAATATCATGGTTTTAATTTTTTTTTATGGGTATGTGACATTGGGCCACTAAGGCTTTGTTAGATATACCTATGGTGTTCATCACTCCAAGTTACAAAATATTATATTTATTTCTAATAAGAGAAACACAAAAAGACTCAAGAGTGGGAGCTTGGTAAGCACTCCCTAGAGCTTCTTTGGTGGCATAAAAGGTAGTTAGAAAGACATAATATGCACTACTAACCTTAGCAATAATAACATATATGAAATGATATACCTTATGATCTATTTTAGAATATTTAAGAAAAATTCTAAGTCTTTTGAACTTAGATAAATAAACTTCAATGCTGTAACACCCCTCCTGGTTATGACAACAACTCCGAAAACAGTTGCAAATTTATTTATTTTTTGTTTAAAGTGTGTGCGCGCGTGTAGAAGAAACAACCCCCTCGACTCTACGTCACCACTCGAACCAACAAGACGCAAGTAAGACGAACACAATCAAGACGACCCGACATATCACAGTGAAAACATAAAATAAACGCCCCTGGACATAAGGCGTGCAACTAGCATTTGTAAGAAGAAAAAGACACCAGGGGCTAGGTACAGTACTGTCACAGAATGAAAGAATCCAACAGTAGAGTCACAGTAGTGGAAACTGTGCCTTTAAACAGCCCGAGACTACTGATACGGCTCAGAGTGTGTCGCAAGAGTGGAACTATGCCTTTAAACAACCCGGGACTCTTGATACGGAACTGGATTCCTTCCACCGGATTTACACACAGACATAAATACTAATCTACAAGAGGTGTCTAGATCCCGCCTGACATGAACATACTACGTAATACAATACCACCAAGTACTACAAAATCAGGGACAATCATGACCTCCACGGGAGACGCAAGTCAGGAGGACTCAAATCGACCAACCACTATTGGGACTCGAAGACATCAATCAAGACCAATTGCTCCATTAATTATCAGTAACCAACGAAGACTTATCATAAGGTAAAAGCCTATAATATCAACCCCCATTATGTTGTTATAAGGTCAGTAGGCACTAGTTCAGGGACAAGCAAGAAGCACAAACGCAATTCATTTTTCTGTTAATTGCCATAATTGCGCAATGTTATCATACCATAACGGTAAACCCTCGAATATTTACAACCTCCATATATCTTTCCTTTCCTGCCAATTATTACCATAACTGCAATAACCTTACAAATAATAGCATTGCAATTTAAACCTCATTATTAGCATTTCCATCTAAAAATATTCATGTTGCAATTCAACCTCATCATTAACATTTCAATTAAGCCAATAATATCATTGCGATCTAAACATCCTCACGACCATTCATTTAACCATTATTAACATTGCAACTTAAGCATCCTCATTACGTTGCAATTAACCAATTACTTAACATTGCCATTCAACCATCCTTAACATTTCGATTAATAATATTAATATTGCAATTAATCAATTACTTAACATTGCAATTCAACTAGCATCAACATTTCAATTAAATAATTTTAACTATTGCAATTAAACAATTACCTAACATTGCAATTCAACCAGTATTAACATTTCAATCAAATAAATTTAACATTGAATTAACTGACTCTAACTCTCACCTAATTTGTATCGTCAACGATGGAATCACCATAACGTTACCATACATTGACAATTAGAATTGATAGAGGATATTAAATGGCGATACTAAAACCACTGCTAACATGGCAAGATTAAACCCTAATATTAGATGGTAATATTAAAACTAAATATTAACTATAAGGTTAACTACAATGTTAAACACCATACCACCCACAAATTAAAACCACCATATAAACCCTAAATTAAACCGCATTTTAACCACTTAATAATGTACGACTTAATATTAACCATAAGGTCAGCCCTTAATATTAAACCCTAGTCTTACCCCACTTAATATGAAACCACTATATTAACCCATGGGGTACGACGATACCATTAAACCAACATTTAACGAGATGAGGCAGCATCACACCAGAAGATTGATCAGCATATTAAATCCAGAGTTTTTAAACGTTAAGGAATCCATATTTAAAGGGGGACAACATTATTAAACCAAATTTTGAGACGGCAATTTAAATCATGAATTAAACGACCAGAAATTCCCCATTAAGGTGGAACAACATTATTAATTCCAAGGTTAAGGCAACATGTTAACATCATTATTTAAAACAACCAGAAATCCAAATTTAAGGTGGATCGGCATTATTAACCCTAATTTTAAACAGCATATTAATCATGAAATTAACGACCAACAATCCCTATTTAGATTGGAACATCATTATTAACCTAAATTTTAAACAACAAATTAAATTTTTGATTAAACGACACGAAATCCAAGTTAGGGTGGATCGGCATTAATAGCTAGGTTTCGTGTGGCATACTACCCCATGAATTTTAACGAATAAAAATCCATAATGGAATGAGACGACATCCTCCACCGAAAATCTATGCCACCTAAAAAAACCAAGGAATAAAGCGATAAAGAAGTAATTTCCAAGATTGGGAGGCCGGGATTGGAGGCGCCTGCAGCTGAGAGCTGGCAGCCTCTCCACGCAGAGGATGAAATGTGAGGTGAGTAAAGGCGATGATACCCAAAGGGACGTGCCCCGGGAAAATGCACGGGCAGAAAACGCGTGCACATAGCCTGTGGGGGTTTCATGCAGCAGTGGTTGAGTTACGCCCCTTTTTGCACGATTTCAATAACATAAGACCACTATAATCCCACGAAATTAGGTTTTAATTAGCTCAAGATAACCTATGGATTACAATACCAGGAACCCTAAGGGAGCTGGATTAATAACTTAACAATTTATGTCGAATATCCGTGTGTATTTTTAACGTTTTAAAATACAATAAACATTATACTATGGTAAATAAAATCTGACTGTTCGGTACATTAAAAATTTAGCTATTCAAGGCATGCGCAGTAAAGGAGGAACAACGCAATAACCCAAAGTATGAAGAGGCACACGGAGGTAGGCATTGTTCGCTCACAACAACCCTGGGGCATAAATCAAATCAACTAATTTATGCGAGGAAAAAGGAATGGAAAAACATGCCTCAATAGGCACAGTAATCCTGAGGGCATAAAAACACCAGGGATCAACCACACGTCGCTGACACTGCGCGATTCGTGAACACCGGGTGAGGAGGCAGTTGGGAGAAGACACTCCAGACAATCAATCCACCAACTGTTAGGCAAGAGGGCGTACAACAGTCCACCACGCCAAGCAAAAGGGACTCTGAACTCGGTAAACCAGATCAGACCATAATAAGACGCAACACCGTAACAAAAAAAATTAAATTCGCATCAGTAAATGGGTGAATGGAAATCGGCAGCCACCACGCGTTGAACCAGATGACTCGGTCAACGGTGCAAGGGACTAGGTAGCTCAACAGTCGCTATTCCTAAAAACTTGGTTCAGATAATATGTCGATCCCAAAAGCGTTGAGACATCTCCTTCGTGCTATTTTACCAAAAGAGTTTTACGTGGAAGCCCTTCCTTGGAATTTCGCAAGGAGAATACACACAACAAAATATATATAATGTTAAAGCAACCTGTTTCTTATAACGAAAGGGAATTGAAACGATAACAGCTAAAACCTAAAAAGGCAAGCCTATGCTCTGAAGGACCATTTTCACAGTAATGAACAGCGACAGCTTTATCCATTCCCTTTTTCAATACTTGACATTAAAGGATGTTAATATAAACTCTTCCAGGGTTAAAAACACCTGGGACGTCAATATTCCAAGGTTAAACTATTCCAGGATTAAAACACTTGGTAAAAAGAGTAACAACGGTAAATACCTTATTAACCAGGTGAGAAACAGCCGTACAGGTTTCATAGTCACACTAATAACCATTAAGCTACAATTTATAACACACGCAACAAGTCAGAAACGCCCAGATATTTACATACCTGTGTCCTTACGCTTGCAGCCAAGGATTCTTGTGCTCCCGCCACTCCTGCTCCTGCTTGCTGACCGTAGTGACTGCACCGATACCTCCCAGCCAAATGCTAGGGGTACTCTCCTTCCCCCTTAGCCCCCCGAGCCGCAAAGGGGCCACACACAACCCAGACGATAGTCTAGCTTCTCAACTCGCCTCCAAGGCTGAGCTACCACTCAAGTCTGCTGAGAATCCCCAACTCCTACAAGAAATCCGTCCAGTCTCTCCTCTGGCAGCATAACAATACCAATAGATCAAAAGCCCCCTTTCTTTCCCCCTCTTCCCTTCTTTTATCAAGTCTCAAACCCTAAATCCTCCTCTTTTAGGTTTTCCCCCCTTTTCCCTTTTATTTTCTTATTTCTCTTTTTATTTTATTTTATTTTAAATTTTTTTTTTTTTTTAAAAACTCAAAGAGTATGTGCGCTCATTATTAATTCCCTTTTATTTTTACATGTGTGACTTTTTATCAAAGGTAGAGGCGATAGGGATTAATAAACTTTCGGAAAGAGAATCCCTTTATCATTTTCATTATTCTAAAAATTTAAGGTTTAGGAATAAGCCACCATTTGTTTATAATATATGCATATATATTTTTTCATTTTTTTTTATTTTTTTTTTTATAAGCATGCATTCATCATAGTAAATTATCATTATCCATCATTTAAATTCACCATTAATATGTATATATAGGATAAAGAGATATTAAGGCGATGGCAAACGTGTATGTGGGAAAAGTAAATGTCTTACATAAAAACAATAATGAGGAATTAAGGGGAGGGATGGCGATTTAGTAACGTGAATTGGACATGTAAAAGGGAGATGGACACTGGAAGATCAAGGCGATGGAGGATAGTTTAATAAAGTAGACATGGAAAATGAGAGGATAAAGGTCTGAGTTTTTTTTTTTTTTTTTTTTTGNNNGTTTTTTTTTTTTTTTTTTTTGAATTTTCATTTGTTAAGGTCACACTAAATTTCCCCCCTTTTCTAGAAAAGTCTTAGGCTTAGGGTTAGATTCTGAGCTAGGCGACGATTGGTTAAGGGAATTGCTTAAGGTTTTATTCAGGTGCCGATGACTTAGGGCTAATTAGGCTGACTCCTTCAACCACCTTTATTGCGACGTACCCTTCAGGACGCACCACGTGCACCAAGGGTGCCACTCGCCTCTTGAATTTCTTTTGGGCGACGTGCCCTTCAGGATGCACCATGTGCTCCAAGGGTGCCACTCACCAACTAAGTTTATTTTGTGCGACGTGCCCTTCAGGATGCACCATGTGCTCCAAGGGTGCCACTCGC
>CBVK0101922879.1:0-27156 GCA_900067695.1 Picea abies
AATAAGGCCCCCACCTTATTGCGCGCCCCTTAGAATCATCGTGAGTGACTATCGTAGTCGGCCCTCACGGCATTGTGAGTCCTCTCGAACTAGGTAATAGTTAACCTACAGTTCGAGCCACGGTGGGAGTGCTAGCAGGCAATGGCAGGGCTGTTGTCCACCCCTCTCTCTCAACCTCTCTGCAAATCGTGTGTGGCCCCTTTACTCCATGTGTGAGTCTGGTCAGAAAGCTATCGTCAGCCTGCATCAACAATAATCATGTCAGAAATGTCAACAACAATCATCAAATCGAATGAAACATCATAGTAAGCATATCACCCAAAATCACACTCCCTGACTCAGTCTGGAGTCCAAGGGGGTTCTATCGATGCCTCTGCATCCTCACAGTCAAAAACCCTACACACTCAATGAAACTGAGTCAATAGTATCTGTCGACATCAAATAGTAACACATCATGTCATCTGTCAATCACATCATAATCAAGTATAAATGGTCTAACATCATAAAGTCCAGATCACTTGCGAGCAAGTGTCCTCAAATAATAAGTGTTCTCAGTGCTTGCGAGCAAGTGTCCTCAAATAATAAGTGTTCTCAGTGCGCCAGAGTAGGATGTTACAAATGCAAGGAAAATCATTGGGAATTAAATTCATTAGTTGATTTTCTATCTAGTAGGCTCGAATCACATTGTGTTTACCAAACACAACTTCATGTTTTTCCCAAGCTTTATCTAGGTCATCAATTCCTTGAAGGTGAAACCATAAATTAGCATAGATAGAGATTTATATTATTCCACACTCTTCATCATTCTTATTATCCCCTTTGGATTTCTTTTCAGCACCAAAGGGGTCTTATTCGGTTCCCAAGGTAATCCAGACAATCTTTTACGTCTTAGCACATCTTCTATATGATATTTCCATGAGAAGTAGTTGGTACTAGTAGGAAAACAATCACTTGGAGATGCCATATTATAATATGAAGATAGTATTAATTCAAAAGCTGAAATTGACTATTTGGATGGAAAGTTCTCGAAACAATATGCTATTTAAAAAAATAAAAGGACTAAAAATGAAATTTGTATGTGAAAGTTATGCCCTTTTTATATAAAAAAATGCATAAATAATAACCACAAAGCCACATGAAAAGTAGAAGTTGGTCCACCTAGTGATGCCCCCCCCCCTTATTTAACTTTGTGTATAAGCTCACTTTTTCAAATAAGTTATTGATGAAGTGACCCACTTTTATAGAATAAGTGAGAATCACTTTTACAATGAAGTTACTTTATAAATGAAAGTTGCATACAAAAAAATAACTTAAAAAGAAACTATTGAAGTTACTTTATAGTCATTCACTTTTATAATTTAAGTGAAATGCATAATTAAGTTTTGAGATAATCGAAAAGAAACTTGAACTCAAGATCTCTTATTAAATTAAGAAACTTTCAACCAAGTGGGCTACTGTAAAACACATATCAATTTTAATGAAGGAGGATGGGGTGGTGGTTTTTGTTGTTGGAGCTATGCCTCAAAGTGCATGATTACCCAAAAAGCCTTGTTTTGTGCACTGACTAAAAAAACAAGTGAAATTCCAGGAAAAAAATTATGAATCACAACAATAATGGTCTTAAATCTCAGTTAGCTTACATGGAAAATGCAATTTTTCTCTTTGTTTCTTATTTGATGAGCTCACATACAACATAGAGTAAAGAGAATACGTAGAAGATAAAACACTTCCCACTGTGTTTCTGATTTATTGAGATCGCAGAGAGTGCATGGAAAAGAGCATGCGTACAATAGACATAGTAGCAACCCGGAAATAAAAAAAAGAAAACCGAAATAATAACTCTGTAATTTTTTTTTTTAAAGGGAGTATTCATAATTTATACCTCTGGATCTCACTAAAATGGTTGTGACTTGTGAAAATGAGAATATTTTCAAGTGAAATGAAAAGTGTTTCTAATTCAAAAAAGTCATATGGATGCAAGGGAATAGTCCTCTCATCCCCAAAATACATGGAAATAGAAGAACATAAAAATGTGGAAACACGACTTCAAGATCTAAATCAACAATAGGAGTGGTTCTTAAAATTATCTTTGATACCATGTTTGATAAAATAGGGTATTCCCACATAGGAAAAACATCTTAAGTAACCACTCACACAACAAGATAGAATATCAACATATTGATGTTTGTGCGTGGTTAAAACTCTTGAAGAGGGAAACAATCCACAACCATAGCCAACATGGCCACTTGAGGAAATATATTAATGTAAAAGAAGAAAATTTTAAAAGATAGTTTCTCACAATCGATCATTACAAAATGGCCATCCATCCTCTTTAGATAGCTATCATGGACCAAACAAGTGTTAATTCATGGATCAATGAAGCTATTAAAATCAAGGAAAATATGCGCCATCAGATGAATCTATGTCTATAAAATATCGTGACCATCAGATTATAAAAATACAAATGGATACTAAAGAAACACATTTTTACCGAAAGATACATTAGAGCAAGTTGATCTTAACTAACTCCTAAGTGCATATATATATTAACATTTGAATAATGTCTACTACGTAAGCCAAATACTCTGCTACTTCCCACATGACAGGATATTAAAGTAATTGCAAATAGATAACAAACCAGAGGGATTCAAACAATGTCTTCTCTAAAATCATTGAATCACACTATACCACCTACATCTTTTCGACATCATTGCTAATAATATATGTATTAGCATCCAAGACATCAATAGATTGTTTATTCATGGTCTTATATGATCTTCTGAACATCTCATGAAAGTAGAAGCCTTTGGAAATCTTGATACCCATGTACCCTACACCTCCCAAACCCAATATCCGACATCTCTTATTCAGTCCTGTCATGTCCAAATTATTTATTAGGCTATAAACCGAAACACCTGCACATAACAAAGGTGAAGCTTGTTCTAGTGGGTGGATTATTTAGGATTTGAACCACAAACCTGCTATATACACCATGCATTCCCATTCAAAAGTTTTAGATTTGAAATTGAAATGTCTTTTTGTACTAGTAGAATCTGTTGGATCATGTTTTCATTGATGCCAATGGTTTGATTGATTGGTGTCAAGTGATTGGTTTATGTCATTGATTCATGTCAATTGATTGATTGATGATTGATAAACAATGTCTTGATGTAATATGTATTGTCATTGATGAGAATGGATCAATGAGTTGTCATTGATACATAATGAAGATGGATCGATGTGGTGTCCTTGATATATGATGCATAGTTGGATTGATTATTGTCTTATCATGGTTGATAAGGTGCACAAATGGATGAACTCCAAAGTGGTCCCCTTATGGTGAAAACCCTAATGGGAAGACGCTTTGCAGTTGATTTATCCTAGAAGTATGGTTGGATAACCCATGCTTATATGTGGAATAATGAGATGAATATCAGTGAATTTGTTGGTGAAACTATCCTAGATGGATAGTGCTTGTCATGCCATTTCTGGTGGTATGTGGAATGTCACATAACTCCTCATAATTTGAGAGTTATGGCCCTACGAAGATGAAAGACCCTCATATGAAGTCTTGAAGCCCCAAAAGGTCAAAGAAGTCAAAGTGCTTGAGAAGAAGAAATTATTATTTAAACGATAAAGTGAAGTGAAAAAATCAAGAAGGACTATTTAAATATTAAAGTAAGGTGACAAAATCGAGGAGGAATATTTAAATGATAAAGTAATGGAGAACTTTCTATTTATGGGTTAAGTGGTTAACCCTAAAATGAGGAAAATAGGTTAAGTGACCTAGAAATGGGTTAAGTGACCTAGAAGTGGGTTAAGTGATCTAGAAGATGAAGAGTGTAAATAAGAGGCTAGGGTCTCTTATGAAAAGTACATTTTGGGAGTATCTTTTGTGTATCTCTTGAGCATGATTGAAGATCTATTCAGAGAGAGAGAGTGTAAGGAGGATCTCATGGATGCATCAAATTTTCGGCAATGTCTGAGATCTTGATGGAAAAAGTCTCGGAGCTTCAAAAACCCTAGTTTATGAGGTATACACAGGTCGTAATGGGCCAGGGCACGTACACACGTGAGTTGTATGAGGACAGGGCACGTACAGTAGATAAAATCATGGAGATTTGTGTTTGAGCTGATGAGTGGCTATTGAAGACTGGAGCAGGTTCTAGATCTGCACTCTATGGGTTCAGATCTACCATAGAGATTCTGGTATGGTGATATTATTGTCTGGATGGATACTTTTATTTGTTTTGTGGTGAATTCTTAAGGAATTCTTGGTATGTTGTTGTGATGTGGTTTGTGTTTGGCTAATAGAGTGAGAAGCACTCTTTTGATTCAGTATTGATATGATGGCTATAGTATACTGGTTGTTTACACATGTTTGAGTAGCATTCATATTGTATAGTTGAGAAGCATGAATAAGCTATTGGAGAGCTTGGATGTGTTGTGACTGGTTGTGGGTCATATTGGACAGTGAGAGACAGAAGAGAATGTGATTGCAGGTTGCAGAGGATCTGAGTATGTGAAGCAAAGCAAAACCCTAGTTTCTCAGAAGTATACGCATGTTGCATTATAGTTTGGCCACGTACATACGCGGATTGTAGTGCGCCAGGGCGCGTACACACGCAGGTTGCACTACTAAAAGGTCGTGTACCTGTGACAAATTGATATATGTGGAGGATTGTTGCTTCATCTCAGTTGGTGTTGAGGATGTAAGTTGAGTCTTTCATATAGAGGTAGTGATTTTGTAGAGTTGTACTCTATTCAGTTGTTGCTGATAAACCCCAAGGATCATAGTCCGTAATAAAAAGAAAATGGTACATACATCTTGTGTTCTTTGTGTTCCTTTCGGTGATGACTTGTTGATGGTATATTGTTGATATGTGTTCACATTGAACTGGTTATAAATGACAACAATGAGTAATGAGTTAATGGTTATTACTAACTAATGTGTTTTGTGTAAGAGGGAAGTTTTGGGAAAAAGAGCCCTACACTATTCACCCCCCCCACTCTCAGTGTAGTCAATGTGTCCAACAATTGGTATCAGAGAGGGCCTTCACTATAAGCCTTAACAAGATTGGAGGAGATCCATGGACACACAAATGGATGATGAAGTTCCAATCCTTGATGAGGAAAACTATTCTACTTGGAGAATAAAAATGAGAGTGCATTTGAAGGAAATGGGAATAGGTATTTGGAAGGTAGCCATTGGTGAATCAATTTCATGGAAGAACAAGTCAAAGTATGCAGCTCAAAGGGAAGGAAAGAAGAATGATGCATTGGCTCTCAAGACCATTCTTAGTGGACTCTCAAGCCCTATCAAAGAGAGCATGGGACAATGCACTTCTGCCAAGGATCTATGGCTTAAATTAGAGGAGACGTATCAAAGTAAGAAAGAAAACCACTCCATCAAGATCATTAAAGGTAAAGAATATCCAACTCTTGATTGCATTATTTCTAAATGTGATGTTGGCAAAATGCAAGATCTTGAAGACATTCCAAATGAAGGCAAAGAATCATGTGATGATGTTGGCAAAGAGGAAAATCTTGAAGACATTTAAAATGAAGGCAAAGAATCTCCACAAACCCTTGATTACAATAATTCAAAATGTGATGATGTTGAATTTTTCTCTACTAGTGAAGAATATCTAGAAGTATTTTGGATAAAATCAGTTGATTTTTATCCCATGGAAGAAGTAGAAGAAAAAATATTGGAGCTTAAAAAGAAAATTGAAAGAAGTCTATATGAATATAACAATGACCACTACTATATAGACTATATCTATCTTTGGGATAACGCTAAGAAGTTTCTTAAGAAGAGTCAAAATCACATCTTGAAGTTAAAGGAAATTCTCAAGGAACAAAAGGAGAGTAATAAGACTGAAGTAGAAGAAAAGGAAGAAGAGACCACAAGACTAAAGAATGAAAAAGAAGAAAGGGAGGTAGATGATGAGATCATCAAAAGTCTTGAAACTATTGTCCATATCAAGACCCAAATTGAAGAAGTCAAAAGGATAGAGGAACTATTGAAGAATCAAATATATGAAAAGGAAGAGTCATGTTGTAAGTTAGAAGATGAAATTGTTGATCTTACAAAGAAAGTGAAGAAGTTAAATAAATTCTTTAATAGCTCACAAATCTTGAATGAGATATTGGAAAGTCAAAGATCACCATATGATAAATCAGGTCTTGGATACAAGGGAGAAGCTACACATGTTGAAGCAAGCACCTCAAAGAAGCATGAGGTAAGTTCCTCAAAGGATCAAGACAATGTTGCAAATCAAGCATATGCACAAGGCAAGGAAATTTTCAAAAGAACCAAGAAAGGAAGACATCAAGAAGCCATCCTTACACCTCAAAGAAGATGGACACCAAAGCAAAGGTATGAAAGCATTTTTCATGGTCAATGTTATTCATGTAATGAATATGGTCACAAAGCTTTGGAGTGCAGATCTTATGCAAGGAGAAATGAAAGAATATTTCATAACACCATAAGGTGTTGGAGATGTGATCAAGTAGGACACATTGATGTTCACTGTAGCACCATTAGATGCTACAGTTGTAGTGGATTTGGCCACAAATCCCAGGATTGTTGGAACATAAGAAGAGGTTCCATGATGAGAACTTCATATAGCATGACTAGAAGAAGGAATGAAGTAAGGAATGGAGACATCTTTGAAAAGATGGATGCTCAGAGCTCAACTTATGAGAAGAAGGGACACCTTAAGAAGTGGGTGAAGACGATTGAGCAGCCATAGCAGAATGGAAGCCTTAAGGGAAGCTCTAGTAAGTCATCTAAAGCATACATGGGTGACAGTGGTATCAGTCGCGTACATACGCAGGATGACCTTCAATAGGTCACATACATACGCGAGTTGTTGTATAGCAAGTCACGTATATGTGGTGAAGCCTTGGGAAAGGGGCTATGCATAGGGGTTGCATCTTGATGAAATGATATAACTCTTTGTTGTAGGTTTTGACACTGTTTGTTGTAGGTTTTCATGATTCTGTATTGGATTATGTAATGTGATGATAAAAAGTAATGAAAGGCTAAGCTTGGATGCATGGCACTAACCCATAAGTATGGATTGATGCATTTTTTGTTGAAGAACAATGTTGGTTATTGCAATAAAGTTATGGCACCTTGGTCATGTGATATATCTTGATGATGCTAGCTAGAGATGTCATTGATCTATTGAAGCATACTACTAGCACATGTGTTGTTGGATGCTTATAATTTGTTGTAGTGAATGGAGGATTGACGCTAATCTATTGATGTACATGGCCGGTACATATTTTGAGTTTAATTGAGATATCTTATGATGCATTTTTTGAAGATTACTTGTTGGAAAACTTGATGCATTCATTTGGCATATGGATGGGCTACATATTGGGACATGTAGTTGGTGAGTTGATGAGGTGATCATGTTGTACATCGTTGATCAGTCATAGCTTGATGCATGATTGGTACATTTCTAGTACATTAGTAGAGGCACCTACTAGCAGTTTGATTGGCACATATTTTATGGAGGATTTGGCATACATATATGAGGATTCATTATATTGTGGTATTGGTGCATGGTTGATGTACTTTCTTGGTACAAGTGTTGATACATGTTTATGTACATGTTTGGTACACTCATAGATGACATATGCTTGATGATAGTACACCATTGGTATTACTTGATTAGCACAACAATTGGTATTTGTTTGAGATACATGGTTATGGTACTTGGTCCATGATGGAGACATATCATGAGTGATATGACACTTGTTTGGCATATTGGTAGATGAACATGTTTGGAATATTGGTAGATGCACATGGTTGGCATGGTTGGCATATTGGTAGATGCACATTGTTTGGCATATTGGTAGATGCACATGATTGGCATGGTTGGCATATTGGTAGATGCACATGGTTGGCATATTGGTAGATGCACATGTTGTCATATGGTTGATACATTCCATTGATGAGATCTTATGGCACATTGTATGGTATTGATGGACATGGTTGTTGTGCATGATGGGCACACAATTAGTACATGATGTACTTGGGTGATATTCTACTCATGATTCTCTATTTTATTGTTGGCATATCTTTTGTTTCATGACGGTTTGTATGGCATAAGTTTGATGCATGAACAGGTCCAAGGATCATCATATAGGGGGAGTCATTCTTCTTCCCATGGTTCTAGGAGGTGAAAAGAGCCCTATACTTGAAGAAAGAGCACAGAGGCATAGTTCCAGGGGGAACAATGGTCACAGGGGGAGTATGAGTGATGTATCTTCAGCGTTACATCAGAGTGATATCCCTTGTTCAAAAGGGGAGATATTATTTAAAGTAAGATCAAAGGCATTCAAGCAAGGGGAGCAACCCCAAGGGCAGAATGGCCCTTTTCCATTAGTGTCAAAGGGGGAGAAATAGTCACATTTATGTGATTGATGTTTATTGATGGAGAAAGATAGTCACATTGATATGATTGATGACTATTGATGTATAGCATGCTTTGTCTACATGTTGGCATCAATGATTGGTGTTGACATCAATGTTGGTATTGTCATCAATGCCAAAGGGGGATATTGTTGGATCATGTTGTCATTGATGCCAATGGTTTGATTTATTTATGTCATTGATTGATGTCAAGTGATTGGTTGATGTCATTGATTGATGTCAAGTGATTGATTGATGATTGATAAACAATGTATTGATGTAATATGTATTGTCCTTGATGAGAATGGATCAATGAGTTGTCATTGATACATGATGAAGATGGATCGATGTGGTTTCCTTGATATATGATGCATATTTGGATTGATTATTGTCTTATCATGGTTGATAAGGTGCACAAATGGATGAAATCCAAAGTGGTCCCCTTGTGGTGAAAACCCTCATGGGAAGATGCTTTGTGGTTGACTTATCCTAGAAGTATGGTTGAATAACCCATGCTTATATGTGGAATAATGAGATGAAGATCAATGAAGTTGTTGGTGAAACTATCCTAGATGGATAGTGCTTGTCATGCCATTTTCGGTGGTATGTGGAATGCCACATAACTCCTCATAATTTGAGAGTGATGGACCCAAGAAGATGAAGGACCCTCATATGAAGGCTTGAAGCCCTAAAAGATCAAAGAAGTCAAAGTTCTTGAGAAGAAAAAATTATTATTTAAATGATAAACTGAAGTGACAAAATCAAGAAGGATTATTTAAATATTAAAGTAAGGTGACAAAATCGAGGAGAAATATTTAAATGATAAAGTAATGGAGAACTTTCTATTTATGGAAAGTGGTTAACCCTAAAATGAGGAAAATAGGTTAAGTGACCTAGAAATGGGTTAAGTGGCCTAGAAGTGGGTTAAGTGATCTAGAAGATGAAGAGTATAAATAAGAGGCTAGCGTCTCTTGTGAAAAGTACATTTTTGGAGTATCTCTTGTATATCTTTTTTGTGTATCTCTTGCGCATGATTGAAGATCTATTCCGAGAGAGAGAGCATGAGGAGGATCTCATGGACGCATCAAAGTTTCAGCAATGTCTGAGATCTTGACGAAAAAAGTCTCGGAGCTTTAGAAACCCTAGTTTTTTTGGTATACGCAGGCTGTAATGGGCCAGGGCATGTACACATGTGGGTTGTATGAGGACAGGGCATGTACAGTACATAAAATCACGAAAATTTGTGTTTGAGATGATGAATGGTTGTTGAAGACTAGAGCAGGTTCTAGATCTGCACTCTATGGGCTCATATCTGCCATAGAGATTTTGGTATGGTGATATTATTGTCTTGATGGATACTTTTATTTATTGTGTGTTGAATGCTTAAGGAATTCTTGGTATTTTTTTGTGATGTGGTTTGTTTTTGGCTGATAGAGTGAGAAACACTCTTCTGGTTCAGTATTAATATGATGGCTATATATATTGGTTGTTTACACATGTTTGAGTAGAATTCATATTGTATAGTTGAGCAGCATGAATAAGCTATTGGAGAGCTTGGATGTGTTATGACTGGTTGTGGGTCAGATTGGACAGTGAGAGAGAGAAGAGAATGTGATTGCAGGTTGTAGAGGATATGAGTATGTGAAGCAAAGAAAAATCCTAGTTGCTCAGAAGTATACACATGTTACATTATAGTTTGGCCATGTACATACGTGGGCTGTAGTGCACCAGGGTACGTACACACGCGGGCTGCACTAATGACAGGTCATGTACCTATGACAGATTGATATATGTGGAGGATTGTTGCCTCATCTCAGTTGGTGTTGAGGATGTAAGTTGAGTCTTGCATATAGAGCTGGTGCTCTTGTAGAGTTGTACTCTATTCAGTTGTTGTTGATAAACCCCAAGGATTGTAGTACGTAATAAAAAGAAAATGGTACATACATCTTGTGTTCTTTGTGTTCCTTGTAGTGATGAATTGTTGATGGTATATTGTTGATATATGTTGTTGATATGTGCTCACATTGAACTGATTATAATGACAACAATGAGTAATGAGTTAATGGTGATTGCTAACTAATGAGTTTTGTGTAAGAGGGAAGTTCTGGGAAAAGGAGCCCTACACTGTTCACCCCCCCCTCTTAGTGTAGTTGGTGTGTCCAACATAATCGGTAACTTGGGCAGATCTCCTACTTGTGTGACATGGGGTCGATTCCCATCTGATATATTCCACACATCTCGCAAGCATGGGGAACAGGTAAATTGGGGTGAGAATCGAACTTGATATCTCCTTTACATATTTCCTTCCATTTACACGACACTTGCTAGATGGTGTACACCCCTGCGGGCATTTGAAATTGAAATGTTAATAATTAGCATAGATCCATTTTTACTATGATTTACATCTATAATTGAATTCAAAATCAAAGGTTCCACCAACATTAACATGGTTAAAAATATGAAAGTTTGTGAATGGCAATATATTCTTTAACCAATTTTTTTTAGCATCAAAGGTACTATAGAAATTCTATTAAGAACACATCTCCACTCATCGACTATAGAACACCTTCCTTCTCTTAGTTGAATTGCATATATAAACATGAGCACCCGCCTTTCCAACTTAATCAAAAACAAAAAAGAATGAATTAAGAAACGAATGTAAGAAATAAAACTTAGATATGTACCATATATTTAAACTTCTTGTCCTCCATAAATTGCAAGATCATGAAAACTATAAAAATATATCCAACGCCAATCAAATTTCAATGAACATACATAAATAGATATGCAAATATAACCATAAATGACCATTCTTTATGATAGACTTATAAGAATAAGCATTCTTTACCTTGATGTATTCATAAATTTTCACTCACATCATCCTATAATCCTACTGCAAAAGAAATGTATAATGTACATTATGATAATAAATAATATTAGTCCCTTCAAAAATTTAATGATATTTTTGGCAATCATTTTGGTTTAAAGAACATTAAAGAAAACACTATATTGTATAGGCCCATTCTTTAACTTAATGCCCGAAAAATGAGAGTAAACAATCCTTAATATTTACATTGATTATGTTTTTTACCAATATTATTAAAATGGCACATAAAAAAATACCTTTTTTTCCTATCTAGTTATGGTAGCCCCTATGACAAGAACATCCTTTATTATCAATTATATTACTTTAATTAAAAAGAGAAATCAGTACAGAGCACCTGAGTGGGCCCAATGGTTAAGAACATGTGTTATCTCCGGGGAGGTCACAAGTTCAAAACCAGCGGGGGGTAGGGATGATCATATTGGCCCATTGTGACAAGGCTGGAAGGGTAGACGACCCGTGGGATAGAGGTTCACTCCGGTGGGCCTCGGGACGTCTCAGCCCCTGCTAAGTCACAAGTTATTGGTATATCTGGCTTGCGGGCTGTTGGATATACTCTTGGGAGGTTGTTGTTCCCATGGTCAAAAAAAAAAAAGAGAAATCAGTACGACATCTGAGACTTACTTTGATATATCGCAACATGAATTGATACTTAGTTTGAAGGTCTTCTTTTCACAATTCTACGTCTACTCTCATAACATGAAGATTAATTATAGGGATTACACCAAAGATTACCATATAAATTCAAATAGAGCGGTCACTAATTTTTGTAGAACAAATCATAGACTTAAGAAACTTGCTTCAACACTTAAAATTGACTCTTACAACATTGAGTATATTTTATGCACATTTTATTACATGTCAATTAAATTATGTAAATTTAATTAGAATCAAAAGTTGAAGTAAATCAATGTTTTGTTTCTCTCCTTTTTAACTTGATGTCATTAATTTGAGATCAATTTATGTCTTAAATATATTCCTTGATGTTCAATGTGATTATTAACAATATTTATGACAATCTTTCAAATTTTTCTTTTGATAATGGCATGGTGAACATGTGTACAAGTTGATTACTAGATCTACAAAACTTCAATTTGACCTCACTATCTCTTACCAATTTTATAACTCATATCTCTTTTAAGAAACATGAAAATTTTACCCTTTTGTCAAAGAAATCATAGAATTGTTGTCAAAAAAATTGCAGTGGCTATACTTTGTTCCTTATTCAAATCTCCCAATATTCGATTCGATCAAACTACTTAGCATATTGTTGAAGTTGTTGCAATGTATTTCACCTCTACTATATACATGGAAATTGTTGATTTCTTTCTTGAACTCCATCTTGAGCCAAAATTGAAAGCATAACTTGAAATAATTTTACTATAACCAGTGGAAGATACCTAAATATTGTCTATCAAACCAAACAAAATCCATCAGATGAAGTGTACAAAATACCAAAAGTGTGCATACCATTGTCCTACCCCAATGTGCTCTTCGAGGCATGGAAAGGTATCTCACTTCTTGCATAAACCTTGAAATTAAACTCACAACATACATTATATCAAGTATTCTATAAATGTGATACGTAATACTCCCCACTCACCCCATATGACTTGTAGAATCAAGTTTTTTGTCAGCATTGTCCTTAAGTGATTTCTCACTCGAGCTCAAAGGTGTGCTAAAATAGAATTTTTCATTTTTGAACTTATCAACTAAAATCAATTTCATAGTTTCCTTGTGAAAAAATGTCATCACTCAATTGAATAAGTTTCATGCCATAAAAATAATGTACTAAAACTAATTTTCATTCATAGTTTCCTTACAAAAAAAATGCCATCACTCAATTGACTATGTTTGATTCCATGAAAATAATATACTAAACTAAAATTCGTGTTCTCAAACTCAATTCTCATTGCTACTCTATAAGAATCCATTGACAACCTGTTATTTCTAGTATCACTCAAATCATCTACATATAGGCACATAATTGACAATTCATTCTTACCATTGGACTTGACATAGAGAATTGGCTCTCTTCACTTCCAATGAATCCATTTTATGAATTTACTCATGTATGCTATCGTACTATTCCCTTGGTGCTTTCTTAAATCTATATGAGTCTTCTTAAACTTGTAAGCCTTATGTTCTTGACACACAATTTCATAACCCACATTTTTTTGCACAAACACCTCATCATCCAATAAACCATTAAAAAATGTTGATTTAACATCTAACTGAAATTTAACTTTCCACTAAAATGAGCATCTAACCCTGGAAACAAAGAAAAAATTTCAATATAGTCTATACTCGGTTGTCACAAGTAATATTTCTATGAATATTTTGTTATAAATTTCACCTCCATAGTTGAACATCCAATGATATGACGATCTTGTGTTATATATTTCATGAGTACCCTTTCTACAAATCAAGGACATACCAAGAAACTCCATTGTTGAACATTCAATGTTATGATGATCTACTTGAAACTATTACACTAGCACTAACCTTGTCACAAGCATTAAGAAACAACATCAAGTGCTACAATACTAAGTTATCACACTAACTACCAAACATCTACCCAAGATATTCTATCAATATTACAAGCAGACTTGGTTTACCTTTGAAATCTCCATACAACAATATATAGTCTATGGATAACTAGGTACATGGATGAAAATCACATGGTAAATTTGTTTCCTTCAAATTCCTTGGAAACACAACCAACACAACTATGGAATGTTTGTTTTGGCATAGAATTGTCTCGTCATTCCTAAAATATTATGAGATAAACTTTTCAATACCGCTTCATTCACCACCCATCTCGTTTGACCCTTTTAATTTATCATGTTGTCACAGCCCCACAGGACACCCGAATGGATCTTGTGATCGTTCACTTCCTGAGGGCATGCGACACCATGATGATTCTTACTAGGTTTCGTGGCACACCAATAATACTTTGTCCAGACTACGCCTCTTCACCTAGAACATACCCATACTCTATTTTATTCTACCGATGAGTCACACTCCTACTCTAGTGCAATTCTTGATTACTTAGAAAATTGTTAACATGATTTAACACTTTGTCTTATTTAAGCATGTATCCATGAACATGAGATTCGAAGAGAATAGCCACGGAACAAAAATGAAGAAAAACAAAGAAATAGTGCAGGTGACACAAACTGTGCCTAACACTCGACCAAGTATTTGTTATTGTGAAACAATTACAAATGAGCACTAATGGATTGGTTTACAATAGGGAAGAGTCAAGTGACTCACCTCACCTCACGAAGACACTCAAGAACATGTTCGTCACCATAATACTCTCTATTGCAAACATCTTCGCAACTTCTTGCAATGCACCTCAGACATCCCCACGACCAAAAACTTGTTGTCGTTTCATTTCCATAAAATTTCACCAAGCTAACACAGATTTTTGTTCTACCTCACACATGCCCCCACAAACCTGCGTTTTTATACTTCCCCAAAACCTTCCAAAGCATGCAACTCTTGACTACTTTTCTTCCATCTTGGCAACTCTTCCTCAATTTTTTATTGCATACTTACCTCATACTTTCTCTTCAAATCTCTTAAATTTTTTTCTTTATGCCTCATTTGGTTGTGCCCCCTTGATTTTATATGGATTCCAAGAGTCACTT
Organism: Picea abies; assembly: GCA_900067695.1. Classification (NCBI taxonomy): domain Eukaryota; kingdom Viridiplantae; phylum Streptophyta; class Pinopsida; order Pinales; family Pinaceae; genus Picea; species Picea abies. Next base: position 14,972 of record CBVK0101922879.1, read on the forward strand.
GTGCAAAAATTTGCATCTCTTGGGTGTGTCATACCCCTTTGCAAACCCACACTCAACCAACTCGTCATGTCCTTCCATGGACTTGACTCACCCATCCAAATCCGATGTGCCCATCAATCATTTGTCTCTTCAACTAAAACACCCCATCCTTGGTTGCGCACCCTTTGCCTTGTGCGCTCTTCATGTAGATCGTCGTGACTCCTTGTGAGCATGTCTATGGGGTCATCCAACCTCTATGGCATGCCCATGTTTCCAAGGGAAGATGAGTCCATTTCTTGGGCATGCTCCCAAGTTTCCCTGCCCTTTCCCAAATGCAACCCAAGTCTCTGTCAATCGTTCTAAGGAAGCAAGGTGTGTGCCCCCTTGGTGCCACATGTCACCATCGTGCACCCAAGGTTCTCTTTGCCACACCCAAACATCTTTATTATCCCAATCGATCGCTTCATTCCTTGTTCTCTTTGTTCATTCATCTCCAAATCTTCCCAAGGAGCATGCGTGCTTAGTGGGTGTCGTGGGAGACCTTACATCCTCCCCCACTCTAGGTTGTTTCCATCCCTAGAAACATCCATTTATTTCCACGGTGTCTATATCAGATCTTTGTCACCACTCAACAAATGGTGTCTCTTCAATTGTTTTCGTCAAGGAAAAATCTATTCAAGAAGTTCTTATAAGTGTACCTAAGTGTTGGATGATCTTGACCCATGATGGCTTCAATACATGAACTGTATTTTTTTTGTGTCATGTACATTGGATCATCTCAAGTGATGAAATGTATGGGTGATTAGTCCAACTGTCACATTTGTCGCTAGAGAATGAATGTCTCCAAATCCAACATAACATTTTGCCTTCCTCATCGTCATCCTTTCCAAATCCTGTAGGTCTTGTTGATTCATCCACTGCAGCCTCAACTTGTTATCTCTTAGCTGAATCCCTTCATTTCTAGACAAGGTCCTACCCCTTGCATCGGCATTAGTGTTGGTTTCTCCTATAATCACATCTGTGTCTTCTTTGTTTAGCAAGAAGAATGTACCCTATAGCGCCACCAAGGCTATTGGCATCCATTGTGTCTAACTTATGCTTTTTATGCAAGTAACATATGACCAAATGAACTTCCTTTAGTGTGCATTCCAACTCCTCAAGCCATTCTACAGTAAGTTGGAAGTCGTATATCCTAATGGCATTCTTACAAAAGTTCACGATCACTATTGGATGTCAGTCTTCATCTCCTACCTCTTCCATGTTCATCTCCAAATCTCATTGGGCAAGTGTCTCCACACACTTCCTTGACTCAAATCTTGGAGTTTCTGCAGTGGGTAACTCTACTATTTGATCTTCTAAAACATCCTTGATTTGTTTTTTATGACTATTCACTTGGTGATGTTCCTCCTTCTCCATGGAAAGTGAATATTCCAACTCTCTCTTACACTTATGTTCATGGTTTTGTAGGTTCCTCAATCAACCAATCTTCCCCATGTTTGTCTTCATTGAAGTCTTCTTCACCATCTTTTGTTGTTCTTATTTTCCCAAACTACTCAGAGATGTTGCGGTGTGGATGACTTATGGTTGATGTATCATGTTGCAAGGCTCGTTGGTGCTCTCGCTGACTCTTTATATCAACGTGATCATAGAGATACTAGGTGTCCTTCCAAGCTTTATTTTCATCATCAAGGGTGTACTTGGTGTTCTGGCCTCGTCCAATAATACTAAGAAACTCTCGTGAATGAGTGAAGCTACTTTGGAAAGTTTGAGGAAGTCCAAGCCTAATATCATCTCATGATTTCTCAATGTAGCTACCAATATATCCATGTTTCCAAACCACTCCCCAAATCTCAATGGAGTTGAACGAACAATACATGTCACTGACATCGTTGTTGACTTCAACACTTTGCATTTACATGTCCAACTCTTAGCTTTGTGATGAAGAGACTTCACAACTCATTCACTCACAAAATTCCATGTTACCCTAGTGTGAACCAAGGTTTCCATCTTCAACCCACTTACTATGGTGTTCACAAAGCATAGGTTATCAACTGCTTCACTTTGTGAAAATTGTCCTTGACCTATTGGCTTGAACTCTTGCATGTGCTCCACCAATTGTTCCATGAATTTTCTCATCTATTTTGTAGGTTTTGGCTACTAAACCACCTCTCCCAAGGGTTCTATCCCCTTCACTATTAGTGTGGATCGACCCTCCTCTTCAACCAACAAAGCCAACTTTCCTTATAATGGAAAGTTCCTCATAAAATGATTTTGTGAATAGTGGTAACACTCAATCAATCTATGTTTCCTCATGATCAGTTTGGCCTGATTTTTCACTGTTGTGCTTCCTTCATGTTCGATTCTCTCCTTCCTGAGTTATCCCAACAAATATGGTGCCAAAGTCTCAGTCCTCTTCGCCAATGCCTTCAATCTATTGATCTTACAAATTATATCTGCATCAAATTATTCCATCTTCTCCAAAGCCTCTTGGAGCTTCTTGAATCGTTGAGTTGCATTGTCCATCTTGATCTTACAAGCTTCACCACATGCACCATAGATTTCACTGCTTGACCCGCATCACTTTGTTTTCTCAATAGTTCTGTGAAACCACTCCGCATTGTCCCAAGTTTCCAATGATTATCACATTCATCTACACATCCAAGTGCTCTTTTCACCCTCACAAACTGCACTATTGGTCTACATATGTGGATAGCACTAGGACAAACTACCTATGGTCAAACATGCCACCTTGATGAATCGTCACCAAGGTTTGTGCCCAACTGTCTCTACATTCAAATTTCCATTCGAGTCTGCAACAATTTTTGTGGAAATCCTGCATTTTTATACCTTTCCCAAGTGCATGGTTTGACCATATAACTATGTTCTTGGCCTGTTCAAGGAGAGTTCCCAGTTCTATTCACAAGTCACAAATTTTGTTCACAACTTGACCCTGTGACAACCTACCAATTTTGTGCTCGGGTTGCCTCTGTGATGGGTCAGTTCGTCAAACCCTTCACCAAGCCTTTTCTTAGACTACTTCACCCAACAAGTGTTCCCTCTTCCCCACAAATTTTCTAACAAAAGAATTGGTGAAGAGCCAAGTTTTCTTTGATACCACCTGTCACAACCCCACAGGACACCCGAACGGATCTTCCGATCATTCACTTCTTGAGCACTTGAAACACCGTAATAGTTCTTACTTGGAAGCTTCGTACACCAAGAATACTTCGCCCAAGCTACACCTCTTTTCCTATAGCATATCGATACTTCATTCTAGGTTACCGATGAGTCACACTCCTACTCTAGTTCAACGCTTGCTTGTAGTCTCGGGTTGTTTAAAGGCACAGTTCCACTACTGCGACTCTACTAACGGATCCTTCATTCTGTGACAGTACGGTGCCTAACCCTTGGGGTCTGTCTCTGCCTATAGCCTTTAGTTGCCCACCTCCGGTCTGGGGGCGTTTTCTTCTTTTTGTCGCTATGCTAGGTCGGTTCGTCTCGATTGTGTTCGTCTTACTTGCGTCCTGATGGTTCGAGTGTTGATGTAGAGTTCGAGGGGGTTGTTTTCTTCTGCACACGCGCACACACTTTAACAAACAAAAAAAAAAAAAATTGCACCGATTGATTGAGTAGTTGTCCTTAGCTAGGAGGGGTGTTACACATAGAAATAGTGTGTGTGGCACAAACCATGCCTAACACTCGACTAAGTCTTTGTTATTGTAAAATAGTTATAAATGCGCACTACTAGCTTGATTTATAAAACGATAGAGTCAAATGACTTTCCTCACCTCATGAAGACACTCAAGAAGAGGTTCCTCACCACAAGACTCTATGTCACAACCACATTCACAACTTCTTATGTGCCCTCAACCACATACTTGCTATCATTTCATTTTTGCAGACTTTCACTAAGCTAACATAGATTTCAGTTCTACCTCACACATGCCTCCATAGACCTGTGTTTTTAGACTTCCCCAAAACCTCCCAAAGCGTCCAACTCTTGACTACTTGTCTTCCATCTTGGAAACTCTACCTCAGTTTGTTATCGTAGACTTGACTCAAAATTTCTCTCCAAATCTCTTACCAAAAATTCTCTATGCCTCCTCTATTCGTATGTCCTTGCTTTTATATGGACTCCAAGAATCACTTGTGTGAAGCATTGTGTGTCTTGGGTGTGTCATGCCCCTTTGAGAACCCACACTCAACCAACTTGTCACATCCTTCCATAGACCCGTAGTGCCCATCCAAATCCCACACACCCATCAACCATTGGTCTCTTGGACTGACGTGCCCCATCCTTGGTTGTGTACCCTTTTCCTTGTACAATCTTCATGTGGATCTTCATGACTCCTTTCGACTGTGTCGATGGGGTCATCTAACCTCTTTGGCATGCCCATGTTGCCAAGGGAAGATGAGTCAACTTCTTGGGCATGCTCCTAAGTCGCCTCATCATTTTCCAAATAAAAGCCAAATGTATGCCAATCGTTATAAGGAAAATAATGTGTTTTCCCCCTTGATGTTGTGCATCACCATTGTTCATGCAAGGTGCTCCTTCCCACACCAAAAAAAAATTGTTCGCCCAACCAATTGCTTCCTTCCTTGTTCTCTTTGTATGTCTGTCGCCGAATCTTCCCAAGGAGTGTGCGTGCTAGGTGGGTGTCATGGGATACCTTACACATACCGTAACAACCATGGTGACTTTGTTGCATCATAGGATTGTCTCCTCATACTTTAAAAAGTTGGAGATAAAATTTTCACTACCACTTCATTCACCACCCATGCCATTCAACCTGTTTAATTTATCCTCGCATAACAATGTTCCCAAAACATAATGTGTCTTCTAAAACATATCCCATCCTCCTTAATTCACCTTTCTATCTCACACTTAAGATCTAGGAAAACACCCACCCCACGAGTCTAGGAAAAAAAATATTTAATGCATGTACAACCTTAGAGTCAAGCTCAAAATTAGAACTGACATCAGGATCAAGATTTACACAAAATATCAAGCTCAAAATTAGAACTGACATCAGGATCAAGATTTACACAAAATAATGAGATTCTTTTATTGTGTTACATGGGGTCACATTGTTATTAGTTGTCCATTCAAATACGATGATTATGTCTTTTATGGACCGATCAACCATGACTCGTCCAACCACATGAAGAAAAGGCTATCAATCCCAATTATGCAATACATATATTCTCTTACCCAAGGTTGCCATAGCACATAACAAAGTGGGAGTGTTTTTGGTAGCGGTAACGTCGTGAGTGTCATTTTCAAAAAAATGTTGGGAGTGGATATTATATTGAATTTACATTAAAGAAAATGAAAAATTTCAAATTAGTTACAAGTATATGAAAACATGCATAACTTTATATTAACTAAGATAAAAATGGCATACATATTACAATAATGATTGATCATTTGAGCATTAACCATCTAGATTCTGGCGATTACAAACAAACATATAATTTTTTAAGCCATATAATAGAAAGTAGGTCATTAAATTATGGAATGAAATAGGTTCTCCAAAAAATGTCAATAATAACATGACCAAACAATTTTGTTTACAAAATAGGCCATCTGCACACCAATGTGTGGAGACTGAAAGGTCCAAAACAATAAACTAAGTTAGTTGCTAAATACTATGAATATATCATATATGACATATAATGTAGTGAAAAAGGAGAAACAATTATTCTAGTATCTATGATTCTATTTACTATTACTTTCTCTTTCCACCAACACAACTATTGTGTGGGCCTCCATGTGGTAATGGAGCTAGAGTGGGATGAAACTGTGTAGAAGAAAATGTAGGAAGAACTGAAGATGAATCCCCTAGTGTTGTAGTTGGAGTCTTGGACATGGGGAACATGGTAATGGATGGATGTGGCATCTCAAGATCATCATCATCATCCATAAGAGAATTCACAAATTTCTCTAAAACCAATACTCCATCCTCCAAAGTATCATCCTCTAGCTTGTTATCCCAACTCTTCAAGTTTTTATCCATTTTCCCTCATCATAGTAATTGCAAAACACCACCAACATCAAGACACATAAAGGACTTGGTGCAATTGATTTAATTCTAGTCATATACCCTCATACATGATAGAATCCAATGAAAAGGTTGCAATCCCACCACTCCTGAAAACTATTAATTCTATATAATTTTGAATGGAATATGAAAATAAATTTTCTCTATATGAATTCAAATGAGGTTGGAAACACTCTTAAACACCCCAAAACATTTAACAGTAATTTGAAAATTTTAAGTTTAATTTTAACATTACCATTAATTGCGATCATTTTAGGTCAAACCTACTAAAACACCATAGTGATTATGCTTGGTAATATCATGCATCAAAAGGTTCGATGTTTCTATGGAGCATCTCGAGCATAGATGATTTTAGGGGCTAATTTTCCATGGTTTTTCCCAAAACAAGATTCTCCAGTTTCCATTTTTTCTAAAAACAATTCGTCGAAATTCCATAGAATAAAATGATTTTACCTTAAAAATCACCAAAATTTTATAGAAACTATACAAAATCCTTAGAAATTTGAATATTTTTACAAAACTATCACCAAACATTTTACATTTTGCATATTAAGGACGAGTAAGATTATCCCATGTTTCTACATTTTAATATAAATTTCCATCGTTAAAATTATCCCTGATCTTGAGAGCACCTAGGGAGTGTGATCCTTACTCCATGAGCGTCCCAAGGAACACCACACTCCCCACATTGGAAGGGAGTTCCCTAGGGAACACCAGAGTGTGTTGCTAAATTTGGGGAGTGTGCTCCTAGAGGCACTCCCTAGATGATCTTGCTTAGAGTGCCCTTTCGGGGTGGGAGTACCCCCTAGGGGTATTCTCCCGATAACACCAATCTTACTAGCCTCTTCCTATTGAGTTAGGAGAAGCACATGTCAACATTTTCATGTGCATCAACCCTAGGGTTACATGAACATTTGAAAGATGTCCCCTGACGTTGCTAAAACAATCAAACAATCAGATACTTGGGGTAAGAACAAAATTGAAACTCTACATAATGATGAGTTAGGTTAGATATATAATGTTTCTAATGAAAAGTAGCATTTCTCACATTAAATCTACATAACTTACCTCCTTGACATTATCAAAAGAATTTATGAAGACATTTAAATTGAGAAAGAAGATAAAACTCACACATTCCAAATCATTCAATGTCTTAGAGCTTATAAAATAGCTCGTTATATGTGGTAATTTTCACCCTATCCTTGTTATCTATGTTCAATGATTTAGACCTAGTTAACCAACTAGCCACCATATCATCAAGTTAAATACATTGATTCCTTGTATCCATTTCAAGGTCCATATTATGACCAACACCATGGTATATCACAACATCAACACAAATGCAATCATTGCAAGTGCTTGGAAGGAGTTCAATATCCAACCCAAAATGCTTCTTCATCATGGGAAGTGATGGAATAAAGATGGTAGAACTAATACTAAAATGTAGAAAACTTTGCTTAGAAGCACAATTTTCAAGTTATGGACATTCAAGGAAATACTTATAGGGATTTACTCAGACAAGCATGGATCAAAAACATGTGGACCAATAGTTGGAATGGAAAATGAGATATTGAAAATAAATAGGTGATATAAAATTGATCCACATTGTTATTTTGTGACTTTATTGGTGCTCTAAAAATGGGGAAGATGAAATTTGGACCTAGATGATTCATTTTCATTTAGATCTTAAAAGTTTCACTGATGGGACTAAACAATAAATCCTCAAATTTGGGATAAAAGTAGATTTCGGGGGTCCTTGATCTCAAGGAAATTATCTTGGATGTCTTTGTTGCATTCTATGGGTTGATAAATTTTGAAGTGTGGGTTGTTTTCTTCAAAACAAAGTTGTTATGTAAAATTTATTCCCCTCTTAGTGTAATTGTCCAATTATTCCCCAAGCTCCAAGAGCCAACCATGTTATCTCACCATTATTCACCCATGTGGATTTATTATTGCATTGGAATCCACTAAGGGCCTTTAGAAGCATTAAAGAATCCAAAACTTTAACCCCTAATGAGAAAAGAAGGGATTTAAAGCCCTACCCAAAAGGAGGGAAAGGGATAAACTCCTATTGTAGAGATTTAATATTTTATAGCATGTAGTGGCAAAGAGGACGACAAATATAGAAGAATAGAGAAGAAAGTGCATTTTGTACTGGCCTATTGTAGACCATAGTGTCTCATAGCTCTAGAATGAGATTAATGATCTTTACATTTTCCTTGGAATCTTTATTAATAAAGAAAAAAGGCACAATCCTTCATTTCTTCTATCATTTTCCCACATCAAGTTTCCAAAGCTAAATATTGCATTTATGGTGTTGCATTGTGTGTCTTTATTCTGGTAGTTCCATTTTTTTCTTTATTTTTAGAGACATTGTATGGTGTGATTATTTATTTTTTTAATCATTAAAAATACAAAAAGAATAGTTGTGTAGTAGAGCATAGGCTCACTCTACTAGGTGTAAGTTTAAGACTTGTTCTTTCAAGTTGATCGTTGAAATACCCAAGGTGGTTTATAGATCAAAAAGTCAGCCACAAGCTACATATTTCCATTAACGACTAGGATGATAAGTGGTTCAAGAATTACATACTCACAAATACCAATCTAGAGAATAAACAATTTATGGTATTGATGTCGAATGTCATTGTGGTAGAAAAACTTTGTTCTTAGACATACCCTAGTAAAATTTAGGGTGAACTTGATCCCCCTATTTATTTAACCAAATGTAAAAACGAAATCAATGATATGTATGCTTAACCAATCATATGATAACAACATTGTCAATTAATGAGATACCCAATAACACTACCATTTTGAGACTACATTTCCAAACATTATGAAAACTACAACATATATTGTATGACAATTTTGGATGACATGTTAATTTATCATACATTGCAATGTGTGGGTTGGATTAAAATATGCATCATTCATGCACATGTACACTACCTGAGCTTTCAAAGGACAATCTTGTTGACTAATACCCCACTCTATCTTTTTCCATTCCGCCCTACCCATTGCCCACTCTCACATTCCATACCCCATACCATCTCAACCTACCACACAATCTAAGTGTGTAGTTCATGAACCTTGTCATAATTCTACACCATAATTTTTTCCTTTTTAGAAATAAATACATCAGAACAACAACCCTCCCTAGCACCTCAATTACAACACTTACCACTTTCTCTATCTAGAAACTTTCCTATTACATATTGTCTCCTTGGATAGTCAAGGTGAACTTAGTGACACATTAACAATAATGTACCATGACACATGACATGATATCAAAAGTGATAGATGGGACAATCATACCATGTCAATAATAAGAAAAGTCAATTAGAGAACAACTTATGCTTAAATAGAACCCTTAAATGCAAAAATAAGTCTTAAGAATGAAATAACCAAATTCAAATTTCTTTCCTACTTTAGTTTTCCATTTGATATGATATTTTTTATTACATTTAGGGATAAGTTTAAGGATGATAATTTATCATAAAATGTAGAAAATTCAAATTTCTTTCCTACTTTAGTTTTCCATTTGATATGATATTTTTTATTACATTTAGGGATAAGTTTAAGGATGATAATTTATCATAAAATGTAGAAATTTTGGCCAATCTTATTGGTCCATAATATGCAATTTGTAAAATGTTTGGTGTTATTTTTGTAAAATATTCAAATTTCCAAATATTTTATATAGTTTCTATAAATTTTTAGAGATTTTTAAGGTAAAATGATTTTATTCTATAGAATATGGGCAAATAGTTTTTAGAAAAAAATGGAAATTAGCCTTTTTTTTTGGAAAAATCATGAAAAATTATCTTATGGCTAAATCCAACTCCTAAAATTTTCCCTAATTACATTTCTTTCATAGATTGATATGTATTCTTTTTTATTACATTTGTTTTGTAGATTGAGATGTATTATTTTTTATTACATTTCTTTTGTAGATTGATATGTATTCTTTTTAAGTCAAGATAACGTTCGCATGGCATCCAAATTAAAATTAGCGTAGTCACTCAACTTATTCCAACTTTTAATGATCAGTGCATCATAATCACACACTTCTAAAAACAAGAATATTTAATGTCAATGTTTTTGAAAAAAACAAATAATGATGGAAAGATTGCAACATTGATTTTGCAAAGGCTCCTTAGCCATTACAAAGTCACACCAAGTCTTTCTCTTTCCCTCACCTTTCTTATTTATTTACTCATTTACTTTCTCATTTGCAAAGCCGCTTACTGATTATAAAACTACCCCAAGTCTTCCCCTTTTCCTCAAACATTCTTTCTTATTTACTCATTTACTTTCTCATTCACTTATTTACTCATTTACCATTATGCAAGTATGTCATCCATTCCTTTGAACTACATGAGGAAACGGTTAGAATAAATTACAAAGCATCCATTCACAGTTTTTCACCAGACCATGACTTACATCCTCCAATCGCTCTAAAATAGTAGACGTCGATCAATTGAGTTCCAGGTACGTTCCCTACATCTTTCTCCACTCCCTCTCATGACACGCATGTCAACCATCATGAACCTCATTTATTTTACCTCCCCCCATATCCTCTTTACATCTCAAATTTCATGTTATTTCCAACCTACTCTTTCCACCCATATTGTAGTCTACCACCCAAAGTCTAGCTGATATAATGATAGACCCCTTCCCCAACCTCTATCATTAGGCAACAACCTCGATCATCTGCTACTTCAACGACCTGCATAAATCACATCCTAAAGGAGATCGTGCTCCCCACCCAACCATATATCATCTCTACTATTAACATCACATCCTAGAGGAGATCGTAATTGAGTAGCCCAATGGGGGAAGGAGTCCCTGATCATTTATCGTTAACGAATTTGTAGAAGAAAAAAAATTATAATAGGTCATTATCGGTCTTCTCTCTGGAGACAACACAGACTATTTCATTATATTACTGGTACTCCCAGGTTATATTTTGTTATCTTACTGGTACTATCCTTTTTCTTTGCTCTCGGGTTAGGACTTCAGTATTGTGATTTTTTAGCCTAAATGTTCACAAGGTTTCACAATAAAAGAAAGAAGAATGCACGGGAAATGTCGGAGAATGAATGCTACCATAGATCTATTATTGCATGTATTAAATAACATACATTGGACAATTTACGGTTTGTAACTGTAGTAATGAACAAATGGTTACCAAAACTAACTACATGTAAACATCGAGATTACTGAAAAATACAACTCTTAACATTCCCTCTTAATCTCAAGGATTACATTATTAATAATGCCTAAACTTTGACATTGAAATTGAAAAACATCTCTTCCCAAAGGTTTAATGAACATATCAACTAGTTGAGCTTTAGAACCACAAAATTTGAAAGAAATGTCACCATTTGTTACGAGTTCATGAATAAAGTGAAATTAAGTATAAATGTGTTTGCTTTTTTGATGAAACACATTATTCTTCGAGAGGGAAATGGCAGAGTTATTGTCACAAAAAAATCGAAATAGGTTCTTTTGTCGTATATCCAAAATCCATCAAAATCCTTTTAAGCCAAACTGCATGGCATGTTGTTGTTGTTTTCGCTACATATTCTTCTTCTGCAGAAGATATAGAAACTATGGGTTTCTTCTTATATTCCCATGAAATCAAATTATTTCCAAAAAGAAAAGCATAGACCAAAGTACTTTTCATGTCGTCAATATAGTTTTCATAATCATTGTTGGTATAACCTGTAAGCATATTGTTTGTTGAAGCAGTGTACCACAAACCATAAGTGGTTGTACCGGCAATATATCTTAAGATCCTCTTACCAACTTTCCAATGAGAACCCTTAGGAGATTCCATAAACCTGGAAATGAAACTTGTTGCATATGCTATGCAAGGTCTTGTGGTAGTGAGATACATAAGACTACCAACAAGTTGTTTATACAATGTGGAATATATTATTGATCCCAAATATTCCTTGCTTAATTTAGTTCCAAGAGCAATAGGAGTGTCAAGAGACTTACACTTTTCCATCTTAAACTTTTTCAAAACTTCAGCAACATATTTATGTTGACTAATAAATATGCCATGATTAGATTGGTGTACTTAAATGCCTAAGAAATACTTCATTAATCCAAGATCTGTCATTTCAAACTCATTTT
>CBVK0101922890.1:0-11542 GCA_900067695.1 Picea abies
CACCAGCTAGATGGTGGGGAACACATAAGAAGAACATCACAGAGTGGGTGGAATGCCGCACCTTATTGATAGTATGCTTTTTCAGACCAAGCTAAAGGATGTGAAGTTCAATACGTAGGTCAGAGTTGTCCTAAGGACCATGTGCGAAGTTATGAAGATGCATGGAGAAACATTCCTAAGGAAAAATGGGTACATAAGTTCATTAACACCTTAGATACTACACCTATAAACTGCTATCTTCAAGAAGAACTGTGCCTCATCACTACATATTGGTATGGAATGACCCAGAACTTTATAACTACATTCCTATTTGAAATTCAGTACCCTATAGTAGATCATGCTTTACAAATTGTAAGACAAAACATCTTTGAAGAGGCACCTAACCTCCCTTTTGCACAAGAAGAAGATGTATGGACTGCACCTCTTCAGAAGTTACAAGGTTGTTATAACATTAATGCTGATGAGGATGATGACCCTAGGGATGTAAACATTGAATAAACTGAAGCTCAAAGAGACATAGAAAGACCAGGGATCAAATTACCTTTTATTGGGCAACCTATTAAAATTATGAAGGTTAATATTGGAACAGATAAAGCACCTAAGTTGGAAAATGTTGGAGACTATTGGGATGATGCTACTATTGATAAGATTACAGAACTATTGCATGAGTATAGAGAATTTTTTCCAACCAAGTTCACAGACATGAAAGGAATTAAAGGACCCATGGGAGAAATGAATATTTCTTTGAAACCAGATGCAAGGCCAGTCAAGCAGAGACCTTATAGACTAAATCCCAAGTACAAGAAGAAAGTCAAGATTGAATTAGATAGAATGTTGGAAGCATGAATCATAGAAATAGTTGAAGAATATGAATGGATCAACCCTATGGTGGTCCAAGATAGGAAGTCAGGAGAAATCAGAATCTGTGTAGATATAAGGAAACTAAATGATGCATGTTTACATGATCCATTTTCTACACCTTTTACTGATGAGGATCTAGATAATGTAGGAGGACATGAAGTCTATTAATTTACAGATGGATTTTCAGGCTATCACCAGATCAAAATTGATAAGGAGGATAGGCATAAGACCACATTTGCAACAGAATGGGGTTCATTTCAGTACATTGTTATACCTTTTGTCTTGAAGAATGCACCATCCATATTTTCTAGTGTGGTGGTCGAAGAATTTAAGGACTTTTTACACAAGTTTTTGGAAGCATACTTTGATGATTGGACCATTTTTAGCCTAATGAAAAATCATATTGAATGTTTGATATTAATGTTAGATAAGTGTAGGCAATGCTAGATTGCCCTGAATTTAAAGAAATGTATTTTATTTTCACCTTTTGGAGTGTTGTTAGGACATATTGTGTGCAAACAAGGGTTGTTGGTAGATCCTTCCATGATTTCTATCATTGTTTATCTACCTCCCCCTACTTCAGTTAGACAGCTGCACACTGCATTAGGACACAATCGATACTACAGAAAGTTCATTAAGGGATACACACAGATAAAAGAACCTATGGAGAAGCTATTAAAGAAAGATAGTAAGTTTCAATGGACAGAGAAATGCCAACAAAGCTTCGACACACTAAAGAAGAAAATGGTCACTGCACCTATTTTGATTTTCCCAGATTGGAGTAAGGAATTCAATGTTCATGTTGATGCTTCATCCATTACATTAGGAGCAGTTTTAGCACAAACAGGTGCATGAGATATTGATCAACCTATAGCCTTCGCTAGCAGGAAGATTTCTACATATGAAATGAATTATACTACCACTGAAAGAGAAGTCTTAGCTATGGTATATGAACTGCAAAAGTTTAGACACTACTTGTTGGGAGGACATTTTAAGATGTTCACTGATAATTCTGCATTGAAATACTTATTCAACAAGCGAGTGTTGGGGGGAAGGATATGCACATGGATATTATTATTCTAGAAATATGATTTTGAGATTGTGGTCAAGCTAAGGAGAATGAATAAGGTACATGACCACTTATCCATGTTAGAACATGGAGAGGAACCTACCAGTTTGGATGATACATTAACAGATTCACAGTTGTTGGCCATAAGGAAATTCGATGATCACTTCTTTGAGATAGTCCAGTTCCTATCCACGGGAATGGCACCTCACGAGTATATAGTCATTTAGAAGAAACAGTTGGTAGTCCGCGCTGCAGATTTTCAACTTATAGCTGGACAATTATACAACATGGGACCATATGAGATCTTGAGAAGATGTGTTATGAAGGCAGAAAGACCATTGATTCTTGTAGAATCACATGAAGGCATCGCAGGAGGACACTATGTAGGGAAAGCAACAATGCAGAAGGTTCTCAGAGATGGCCTATGGTGGCCCACTTTACATAAGTATGCTAAGGAATATTACAAAGACTACGATGTATGCCAGAGGATAGGGAATCCTTATAGAAGGGATGAAATGCCTTTAGCAACTCAAAAAACTTTATAGGCATTTTAGAAATGGGCTATTGACTTTTTGGGACCTATCAACCCACTAGGAAGGTGCACAGGAGCTCAATACATCATCACTGATGTAGAGTATTTGACCAGATGGACAGAAGCAAGAGCAGTTAAAGACTGTAGTGAAAATACAATTGCACGATTCATATTTGATGATATCATAACCATATTTAGATGCTCTAAGATCCTTATGAGTGATCAAGGTACACACTTCATTAACAAAAACATTGAAGCCTTGACTCAGGAGTTTGAAGTTCACCATCAGAAGAAAACACCATACCACCCATAGGTGAATGGTATAGTCAAAGATTTCAATAAGATATTGGAGACAATGCTAAATAATATTTGCAGTGTTAAAAAAGCTGATTGGGATTTAATAATTCCAGCAGTGTTATGGGCTTATCGAACTACTTGAAAAAATTTAACAACACAGACTCCCTTTAAGTTAGTTTATGGCCTGGAAGCAGTGGTACCTATGGAATATTTGGTTCCCAGCTTAAGAATTGTAGCATTTACAGTTATGGATGACACATGTGTTTTTCAATATAGGCTTTCATAGTTGATGGAACTAGAGGAACACAATTTTGTTGCAAGATTTCATCAGCAGGTACAAAAAGAACAAGAAAAATCTTACCATGACAAACATATCAAGAAGAAAGCATTCAAACAAGGATATTTGGGATTGGTATATGACAACAAGTTCATGAAGCATCTAGGGAAGTTCAGGACACATTGGCTTGGACCATTTGAAGTTTCCTATGTTACAAAAGGTGGAGTTGCGTAGCTGAAGACTCTTAAAGGAGAATGGAAGATGGTTGAAGCTATATTGTGACAACCAGCTGCCTCACAGCTCTTAGTAAAAGCAAAGGAAGAAGGGTCTAGGTACCAGGTGTAGTTGAAACTGGGTACCAGACACATAAAAGACAGTTTTCACATGATAGGGAGGAATAGAGTAGAAAGCACAGGCTGCTCCACACAGTCTGTAGTCAAAGTGATACAGAGGGTTCAACCCTGCAGTGACTTGAGATGAGTCACAGGTGAGTGTTGGGGGCCTATTGTCCCTTGGTTATGTATTGAAGAAGAAAGAGAATATTAAGGAAGAATAAATATTAAGTACGAAGTGCGAGGAAAACACACAAACCGAGGAAGGGTTGAAGTGGTTAAAGAAGAAAAAAAGAGAAGATCAAGGAAGATAAAGCATAAAAGAATATGGATTGTGGACAAATAAACAAGATGAAGAAGACACCAACGAATGATTTGGATCACCTCATGGAAAAGAAGTAAGGACAGGAGGGAGAAGCCCTAAAAATGTAGGTCATGTGGACCTAGGGTTTTGACACCTAGACTTCGGTCTAAGGTTGTCTGAGAGTCATGTAATGTATAAATAAAGGTCTAGAAGGGTTGAGAAGGTCGGTATTTTTGGTTACTATTATTTTTTTTGAGAGTGTTATTGATAGAAGTGTTGTTTTTTTGTGAGAGCATTCTATATTCTGGATCTTCGGCTGGGTGCGAAGATCAACCCTGTAGTTGGGTGCGCAGGGAGGGAAGAGAAAGAGAGAGATATCTGCAACTAAGTGCGCAGATAGAACTGTATGTTTCCATCTAATAAATCAAGAAACACAGTTATGTGGACGTAGCCCTAGAGAGAGGGTGAACCACGTAAATCATGTTGTTCTTTGTGGTTGATGTTGTGTTATTTTCTATCTAATTATATTGTTATTGCATTGTTGTTTCTTTATGAAAGATAGAAGGTATAAGTTAACTTCGTGAAGCTAAGTGTAATATTTTTAAGGGATCTATAGATTATATTACGTTGTTGTTCTGGATTCACTTTGCATTTCCTCTGGTTGTAGACACCTATGTCCTACAACCCCCCCTATTTCTACTTTGGGTGAGAATTCATCTGCTTCGTAGGTGTTGCCGAAAGGGCTAGTAGTTAGGGCTTGTTGGTGCGCTATTAGATTTGAACCCTAGGTCTGCCCCTGTGCCAACAAATGGTTCCTTTGTCAGGACCAAGATATTTTTGAGGGAATGTCAAGGTGGATTCCATCGAAGACAGAAATTCAGAACTGGATAAAATAACAAGAAATGGACTTCGTCATAGCTTAGAACAAGAACCCTAGAATTAGCACAGAAGACTGGTTAGGGAGGTACATCTTTACAAATGTTCAAGAAATTTTCTTTATAGGAGTTCATAAGAAGCTATACAAGTGGTTAGCCCTACTAGTAGACACGTAGTTTGAAATCAGATCTAGACCACCTGTGGTTTGGACAACGATGTTGATCAAGAAGGTAGAGAGAGTTGATAATGGTGTGTCTAGAGTAGTAGATCTTTGGTTTGATAGCACTATTGGAGGGCACATTACTGAGTTTTCTATTGATAGAGTGGAATCATATAGTCAAGCAAAGAGGTATTTCTTTAAGGGACCTAGAGGAAAGTTTCTACACTTCTTGAAGTTAGAGATTAAGATGTTATTGCATGAGAAGAATATCTTGAAGATACCATAATCAGTCGGATTTTAAAGCTAATGTTCAAGAATTCAGATAGCGATAGTGACATATAGGTTGGATGCATGCACAATGGGATATCGTTCAGAGAGGTTCCTCTTGCAAACCTTTTCAAGAAGAATTACAGAGACGAAGGATTCTATAGTGGAGAAGAGGCAGATCTAACAGACGAAGAGTATTCAGAGTCTGCAAGGGAAGAGGAAGTAGAGACTGAAGAACTTTGCCGAGGAGAACCAGAAACTTTAGGTACTGCGCCTAATGTCAAAGTAAGTATCATTAATCCTCCTGTTGTTTTAGCAACATTAAGTAACTAGAGTAACCAGAGTAATCAAAGCACTCATAGTATTGTTACAAGCAATTTAGTACATACTCAGTCAAGAAACCAAGGAAAGTCCATGGAAGATGAAATGAGGTACATACTCAGTCAAGAAACCAAGGAAAGTCCATGGAAGATGAAATGAGGTTACCTAATTTTATAGGAGATGGATCTGAAGATCCTGACCAGCACTGGTTCTTATGCAAAGCTGTATGGAGCATTAAGCAAGTCACCGATGAATTTGTTAAGAGAGCCCCATTTAGTACTACCTTGAGGGACCACACACTAAGTTGGTACATGAAGTTTGCTTCAAGACCTGGACAGCCTAAACCATTGAATGACATTAAGACTGCATTGAGTGCAGAATTCAAGAAGCTTAATTCTGAGTCACAGTGCATTACAAAGTTGAAGGAAATCAAGTAGAAGGTGGATGAACCTGTTTGGGAGTTTGATCAGAGGTTTAAGACTCTGATAGATCGTTTAAGTTTTCATATCCCAGATGAACATAATAAAGAATGGTTCATTGTTTCCCTCCTGCCACATATCAGAGTTCCTCTGATGCAACATAAAATCGTTTTGCAGGCTAAAGATCTAGAGATTTCTATGAAACTAGAAGTAGCCCCTGTAGGAGAATCCAATCCAGGTATGAGCCAGATTTTGAATCAGTTAACTAGTTTATCCTTATAGGTGGAAGATATGAAGGAAGATAAAGGAAAAGAGAAAAGATAAGATATATGGTGTATCAGATGTAATCAGAGGGCCATGACAAAGAGCATTGTCCCCTATTTCATGAATACCTAGCCTCTGGAGCACCTAGTCCTTTGAAGAAGGATATTGTACCCTGGTGCAAGTTATGTAGGACTAGACATCGCCCTGGAGAATGTTATTATATGCAAAAATATGTTCAGAAACCTACCAATCTTTATTGTACATTCTACAAATATGCGGGACATGATGAGAATGATTGTAGGGCTTATGATCTCATGCATGAAATATCAAGGGATACATATAGAATTCAAGGAGAAGTACAACAATAAGGAAACAATGTGCAGTTCAACTCCTCAGGTAGAGGAAACGTCAACCCTCATGGTGGATTCAGAGGAAGAGGATGAGGAGGAGGTATGGGTCGAGGCAGAGGACATATTATTTTTTATATCTATGCACAACCATGACATTTGGCAAGGGATTGTCAAAACCCTTATACTTCTTGCAACTAATGTAACTCATTTGATCATGTCATCAAAGATTGTCCAGTATTGTTGGCGAAACTCTAGAAGAGACGAGGAGGAAACCAACAAGTCCAATTAATATCAGCAGAACCTCGTGGTGAGGACCCCAGAGTCCATGTTATTGCTAGAGGAGTCATTGTTACAAGAGAAGATTGGGTGACTCCAGGAAAGACTACAGAAGGATCGGGGATTAGAAGAGATGCAGAGAAGGAACAATTGTTTGATCCAAGGAGGGAGAGGCACAATTTTGAAGAAGCAAGGAAAGAATTTGTAGGAGAGAAAGCTTCTTCATCTAAGGCATAATTGGAAGTAAGTGAATGTGAAATTCCACCAGAATTTGATCAGTATTCTCTTGCCAGACAAGGAAAAGAGGTAAGCAAGCTCATGGACTTCTTATACACTTGTATCAACTTAATTAAAGATGAAAAAGTTGTGCAATAATTACTACACCTAGTAATGAAATTGGAAGAATAGACCCTATGTTGAGTAGAGCTATGAATCAAGTATCTAGGAAAATAAGGACAAACAAGGAATTAAACCTTAGTGCTCAGATTGGAGACTACGACGTGGACTATGTGGTCTTCGACTTAGGATCAGAAGTAAATGTTATGACGAAGCAGACTTGGGCACTAATGGGAAAAATTTAACTAATTTACTCTCCTATCAGGCTCAGGATGGCTAATTAGTAGGCGGTGAGCCCTTTTGGAAGACTCAAGCATGTCCTTGTAGACATCGACGGGGTAAGGACATTTGCAGAATTCGAAGTGAGTTTCCCTTATCCTGCACTATTAGGAATTGATTGGGATTTCAACAATTCGACTGTCGTTGACCTAAATAAGAGAAGAATGAGATTTGAGGGTAATGGCCTTAAATTCATTGCACCTCTTGACCTGGATGAAGGTCACAGATACACAGAACCGATAAGAGAAGAAGATCAAACCTATGAGCTAGAAAACATCTACAAACTAACAGCAAGACAACAAGACTATATTAATCCCACAACAGATGGAAATATAAGTTGGTGAAGTGAAAGTGCATGCTCATCAGATTTAGAGGAAGCATTGGAAATCTGGTAGAACAGAATGTATGAAGTCTCTACGCAGAGATGTGCTAGATTGACCAAAGAAGTTTGTTGGATTGGAACAGAAGTAAGTAATCTTCCTAAATTCGATGGTTTGAATCATTTAGAGACATTTCTAGATGAATTTGAGAGAATTGTACTAGTACAATAGAGGTTGTTAGCACTAGATGAATCCTTGAAAGCAACACCAGCTAGATGGTGGGGAACACATAAAAAGAACATCGCGAAGTGGGTACAATGTCGCACCTTATTGACAACATGCTTTTCATACCAAGTTGAAGGATGTGAAGTTCATTACATAGGTCAGAGCTATCCTAAGGACCATGTGTGAATTTGTGAGGAAGCTAGCCTAAACAATAGTGGGTACATAAGTTCATTAACACCTTGGATACTATGCCTATCAACTAGTATCTTCAAGCAGAGTTGTGCTTTGTCACTACAGATTGGTATGGTATGATTCAAAAATTTATAGTTACTTTCTTATTTGAGAGTCAGTACCCCACAGTAGATTAGGATTTACAAATCATAAGACAAAAGGTCTTTGAGGAGGCACCTAACCCTCCTCTTGACCAAGAAAAAGATGAATGTACTGTGCCTCTTCCACAGTTACAGGAGTGCTACAATATTAATGCCAATGAAGATGATGACCCGAGGGATGTAAACATCTTAAAAATTTAAGGGAAAAGAGACATAGAAGGGCTTGGGATTGAATTACCTTTCGTTAGGCAGTCCATTAAAATTAAGAAGGTAAACATTGGAATAGAGCAAACACCTAAGTTAGCAAATGTGGGAGACTATTGGGATGATTCTACTATTAGAAAGATTACAGAATTATTGCATGAATTTATTAGGACTTGTTTCCAACCAAGTTCATAGACATGAAGGGAATTAAAGGGCCCATGGGAGAAATGAAGATCTCCTTGAAAGAAGTTGTAAGACCTATCAAGCAGAGACCTTACAGATTGAATCCCAAGTATAAGTGGAAAGTTATAAGGATTGAATTGGATAGAATGTTGAAAGCAGGAATCATAGAATTTGTTGAAGAATCTAAATGGATCACCCCTATGGTGGTCCAGGATAAGAAATCAGGAGAAATCAGAATCTGTGTAGATCTAAGGCATTTGAATGATGCATGTCTACATGACCCATTTCCTACACCTTTTACTGATGAATTTCTAGATAATGTGGGAGGATAGGAGGTTTATTCATTCACAGATGGATTTTCAAGTTATCACCAGATCAGAATTGCTAAGGAAGATCGACATAAGACCACATTTGCAATAGAATGGGGTTCGTTCTAGTACATTGTGATGACTTTTGTCTTGAGGAATGCCCCATCCATCTTTTCCAGGGTGGTGGTCGAAGCATTTAAGGAATTATTACACAAGTTATTGGAAGCATACTTTGATGATTGGACTGTTTTTAGCCTAATGAAAGATCATATTGAAATCTTGAGATTAATGTTAAATAAGTGTAGGGAATGTCAGATTTCCCAAAATTTGAAAAAATGTATCTTCTTTTCACCCTTTGGAGTGCTTCTAGGGAATATTGTGTGTAAGAAGGGATTGTTGGTAGATCCTTCCAAGATCGCTATCATTGTTGATATACCTTCCCCCACTTCAGTTAGACAGCTTCACACTACACTAGGACACACTGGATACTATAGGAAGTTTATTAGGGGTTATGGAAAGATAACAACACCTATGGAGAAGCTATTAAAGAAAGAGAGTAAGTTCCAATGGACAGAAGAATGCCAACAAAGCTTCGACACACTAAAGAATAAAATGGTCACTGCACCTATCTTGGTGTTTCCAGATTGGAATAAGGAGTTCAATGTTCATGTTGATGCTTCATCCATTGCATTGGGAGCAGTTTTAGCATAGCCAGGTGCATGAGACATTGACCACCCCATAGCCTTTCCTACCAGGAAACTTTCTACAAATGAAATAAACTATACTATGACTAAAAGAGAAGGCTTGGCTATGGTATATGCACTATAGAAGTTTAGACACTATTTGCTGGGAGGACATTTTAAGATGTTCACTGATCATTTTTCATTGAAGTACTTAGTCAACAAGCTAGTGTTGGTAGGAAGAATATACAAATGGATACTACTATTCCAGGACTATGAATTTGAGATTGTGGTCAAGCCAGGAAGAATGAATAAGGGACCTGATCACTTATCCATGTTAGAACATGGATAGGAAACTACCAGTTTGAAGGATACATTACCATATGCACAATTGTTGGCCATCAGAAAGGTTGATGATCACTTCACCAAGATATTCCAGTTCCTATCCATAGGAATGGAACCTCACGAGTACACAGTTATTCTGAAGAAACAATTGGTAGTCTATCTTGCCAACTTTCAACTGATAGTTGGACAATCTATAAGATGGGAGCAGACGAGATCTTGAGGAGATGCGTTATGGAGGAAGAAAGACCGTTGATTCTCACAGAATCACATGAAGGCATTGTAGGAGAACACTATGCAGGGAAATAAACAATGTAGAAGGTTCTCAGAGCTAGCCTCTGGTGGCCTACTTTACACAAGGATGCTAAGGACTACTATCAATCCTGTGATGTGTGTCAAAGAGTAGGGAAGCCTTCTAGAAGGGATGAAATGCATTTAGCACCACAATTAACATTACAATTATTCAAGAAATGGGCTATTGACTTCATGGGACCTATTAACCCACCAGGGAAGTGCACAGGAGCTAGATACATTATCACTGCGACCGAGTATTTGACCAGATGGGAAGAAGCAAGAGAATTTAAGGAATATAGTGTAGCCACAGCTACGTAGTTCATCTTTGAGGATATCATAACCAGATTTGGATGTCCAAAGATCCTTATGAGTGATCAAGGCACACACTTCATCAATAAAACTATTGAATCCTTGACTAAGGAATTCAAAGTTCACCATCAGAAGAGCACCCCATACCACCCACAAACGAATGGTACAGTCAAATCTTTCAATAATATCTTGGAGACATCACTGACTAAGATTTGCAGTGTTGACAGAGATGATTGGGATTTAAGAATTCCAGCAGTACTATGGGATTATAGAACTACTTGCAAGAAGTTAACAATGCAATCCCCATTTAATTTGGTATATGGATTAGAAGTAGTAGTACCTATGGAATACTTGGTTCCTAGTTTAAGAATTTCATCATTTACAGGTATGGATAACACCAGCGTTGTTCAAGACAGGCTTGCACAGTTGATGGAACTAGAGGAAGACAGGTTTATTGCGGGATTTCATCAGTAGGTACAAAAAGAACAAGAAAAGGCTTACCATGACAGNNAAGAACAAGAAAAGGCTTACCATGACAGACATATCAAGAAGAAATAATTTAAGCAAGGAAATTTGGTATTGTTATATGAAAACAAGTTCATGAACCATCCAGGGAAGTTCAGGACACATTGACTTGGACCATTTGAAGTTGCCTATGTTACAGAAGAAGGAACTACGCAGTTGAAGACCCTTAATGGATAATGGAAAGAAGGCATGGTAAATGGGAGTCGGTTGAAGTTGTATTATGACAACCAGTTGCCTCACATCTCTCAGTAAAAGCAAAGGAAGAAGGGTCTAGGTACCAGGTGCAGTTGAAACTGGGTAATAGACACAGGAAAGACAGTCTGCACAAGATAGGGAGGGACAGAGCAGAAAGCGCAGGCTGATTCACACAATCTGTAGTCGAAGTGATATAGAAGGCACGATCTTCCAGTGACTCAAGATGAGTCAAATGTGAGTGTTGGGGGAATTTTGGCCCTTGGTTATGTAAGGAATCGAATATTAAGGAATAAAGGAAAAGTATGAACTACATGGAAGGCACATAAATCGAGGAGGGGTCGAAGTGGCAGAAAAGAAGGAGCGAAGTAAAGGAAAAGCTAGTCGTTGGAAGAGAAGATCAAGGAA
>CBVK0101922911.1:0-14903 GCA_900067695.1 Picea abies
CTCACCACAAATGCAGACAATGGATGAAGAAACAATTAACACAAACACAACATACTACCAATACTTATGGAAGGATTACACTCAGTTTGGCAAGACAATCATAAAACTATATAAAAGTGGTCCTGGAAATCCACGCACATCCAGCAAAAGTAGCGCGCGCACATCCGTGTGGGCTAACACGGTGTACGATGCGCACATGGCGCAGTCCACGCAACTGATAGTCGAAAGACCCGTGTGGATGCAGAAATAACACATTGTTGATTTTGGTCGGGCTTCAACCACTTATGGGATGAAACAAATATCACCCATACTCGAAATCTCCCTAAAAATACGCTCAGAGATCACTGAAAGGGATGGGAGGTACCCTCAAAGGCCTCCCATTCACATTAAGAACTAGTTTGAAAAAAGCTTGCTATCCTCCTATAAATAGAGGACCATTATATGTAAAAAAGAAGAAGCATTTGAGTATTGTTATGCTGCTCATTTTTAGCTTTGTGAAGCCATCTTCCTCTTAAAAATCTTTGGGCATCCATAGCAAGTGTTAGGACTCTTTCCTCTTGAGTAGTCCAACACTCTTTTCTTCACCATTTTTCTTTGTTAGCCATTGATAGTAGAAAGAAGACTTTGTACTTGGGGACTCACTTGAGCCTTCCCAAGGAGGAAGAGGGGACTCATAAGTTCCCACATTTCTTCAAGGAGCATCAATTCGAAGATCAGTTTACTTGGTATCTATCTCTTGTGTTTTCTTTGTGCATTCATTTTAAGTTATTACTTGCTTAGTTTATATTTATTTCATTGTTGTTTATTTCTTGTTTCTTTATGTTAGTTGAGCCACTAACCAACTAACTCTCTGTTGTGCTTTCTAGATAGCCTAACTAGATAGTTAAGGGACCTCCTTTTGCTCACCCTTATGACAAAAGGAACCCAACACCTAGCTTTGGATATTTGTTGGATTTAGGCTTTGTTGGCTTTGGCATGTGAGAATTTGGCTCTATTTCTGGCTTTGAATTGTAGGGTCCTAAATCTTGGTGGCTCGACAACTCAGGTTCATGTAGCATTGGTCTGTGTGCAGGCTCTCTATTTTCTAGTTTTCGTTGCTTGTCTAGGTTGTTTGTTTATCTACTTTGGAGGTGCTTTCTATTCCATAGGTTCCTTACTCCTATCAACTTGAACCTGTTAAAGGTTAGCATTCCATCCTTCATCTTTGTTTTTGAGGGAATGTTGGATTGCAAAAATAGGTTAGCTAGTCTAAGTGTTGCGAGTGGAGATAAAGGGTTTGTTAAGGTGTTATGTCGGAATATCAAAATGGATCAGTGCATTATGGGAGATGTCCATTGTGTGAAACTACTGAAATTCATAGAGATTTAAGAAGGAAAGAGGATTACATCATTGATAACTGAAACCCAATCTTTTCAATAATTGGTAGAATGCACTCCCATGAGGAAGCTAGGAATTCTAAAGTTGATTTCATTTTGGAAACCTTGCATAGTCAGAAGAGGCAAATAGAGAATCTTCAAGCAGTGTGTGCTGCTCTTTGACACCTGGTTATTGGTTTGGTAAGAAATAATTCCTCAACACATTCAATTCCTATGCTATCTATTGGGAATGTAGTGGAGAAGGTCAAAGAAGAAGAAACAATACAACACCAATAGGGGGATGTGGAAATGCTTAATGTGGATATTAATTTCATGACCAATGCAGAGAACCAGGAGGAAGCTCGCAACTAAAATGTTTTTATTCAATGATATGTTTAATGTTTTTTAAAGTTTGCTTGATACTAGGAGTGTTTGTTCAAATGTATACTTGTAGTAGTTTCCAGAAATCCTTTGTGAAGGATTGTTTTATTTTCACAAACAACCATACCAATTTTTGGACATTTCTTTGAATGTTTTGATGGACATTGATTCCATATATACATTACCATGCTAACTAGATTAGTTACAACAAATTTCTAATACAAATATACTTGTTATTGTTAAAAAGAAAGAAAAAAAATTATTGCTTTCACTAACATCACTCACTACTCTTAAACATAAAATTGTTAGAGGTAGTGACTCACCCACTAATATAATGGTTAATTGGTTGTGGAGTGATCATGTATGCTTGTTAAGTGACCTCCCTCCTCCTACGTGGAATATGTTTTTTTCCGAGAAAAAAACCGTAATACTAATATTTCATAGGGAAAAAGTACATATTACATTTTGTGTCTGTTGAAGACATATATTTCATATAGGATTACATCATAAGTCATATATTTGATGATGATTGGAAGTTTTTTTTTTTCCTTGGACATAAATCTCCAAAAAAACTTTTAGGCACTTCTCCCCATTTTGAAGATGGTACCCAATGTAAAGAGGGTGTTGTAGACTTTGTGTGCTTCATCCCATGTGAATTGAACTGTGGAGTGGCATATGCACTTCATTATTGGCATTGTTATGGCCACAATGACACCAATAGATTGAGTTAAACCTTGGGTGATAATAAAAAAATCTACCCCTAAACTCAGAATACACATCAACACTCCATCATAACACATAAAATACAAAAAAACACAATAACACAACAAAACTTTGTGAAATATATGGTATGAATTGTGATAATAAAAAATAAATGACAAACAATCACCTTAACTTAAACATCATACATACAACGCAATCTAGTCCAAAAGATAGTTTGGAATAATCCCTACTATTCTTAAATGACGAGTAATAAACACCCAATTACACTATATTTAATAATTCGTATGTTAAGTTTTACACTATCAAATCTAAATAATATTAAATAAAATATGATATTACCCGGTGCTTATTGATAATGCTCTTCAATCTCCTCTCCCCTCTCTCTATTGAAAAGGGACAAATAATCAATATACAAAATTTGCGTTACCTTTGATTTGTCACAATAATACGTGCTAACAACTCCTAAAGCACTGCAATACAATACGCAGCTTTTGCTTTACTAAAGGACACGTTGAAAAACGAGAAAAGTAAAGGTAAAAGTAAAAGATTAATTTAGTTTCAACCAAGTTAAATTATTAATAATGATCATAAAATTTGGGCGGGCTATGGTCTAGCGATCGGCTGGAGCCCTTTGTGTGGGCCTATTTGGCGGAGTATCATATTAAGAGGTGGAGCGTAGTGGCCACTTTTCTGATACATAAAACAAAAGCGAAAGCGAGTGTAATTCTGAAAAGAACACAATTAAAAGAAGAAAGCGCGATTTGAAATTCAGATTGGGTTCAAGATTATAAAAGAGAATACAGCGATTTGAAGTTCAGATTTGGTTGAAGACATGGAGGAATTGGTAGCCAGATTGGAGGCAGCAGTTTCCAAACTTGAATTTATCGGGTCTAAAGTCGGGGTAGTCTCCTCTCCCTCTGCATCATCATCTGCTAGAGAAATTCAAGCACCACCACCCACATCATCTGTTGTTGATCTAAGCATTAACGAATACGATGCGTTGGTAGAGAAATCGCTCGGAAGAGTTTTGGGTGCAGCAGAAAAGATTGGTGGTCAGGTTTTGGAAGGCACCCATCTTCTTAAGGATGCATTTGCTGTTCAGAGGGACCTTCTCCTCAACTTCAAGAAATGCAAGGTATTCATATGCTCAGAGATTTCATAGGGCCTTGCTGCTTGTTTTTGTCTGAAGGTGTTGGGTTGTTTTAGATTTAGATATAGTGTGGCAATTTCATTTTTAATCTTATCATCAATATGAATCACTGTGTTGAGTTTGATATTGTGTTCTTATTAAGGTCCGCCCTTTAGATTGGCTTTCTAGGATTTCAGGGATTGATTCTCTCAGAATCTAGAATTTTGTGGACTGGTTGTCTCGAAAATTTGATTAGATCTGGGATACTTTATTTTCTCCTTGCAACGGGGTCTAGGACGGTATCACATGAAATGGGTGAGTGGAGAGTTACACATACAGACCCATGCTCGCATTTATTGGATTTTCGGACTGCTATGAGAAAATCTTAATATGGGTAGACAGTGATTCATGAAAATTTGTAAGAGGCCACTGTAGACCTCCCAAGCCACAGTGACAATGTACGCGCCTAATAAGTATGGATTTATGCTTTAACCCTGTTCTTTGCCAACTCAAAATAAAAATTGACATTGGGATTGGGTTCTATTCTTGGTGTTCGGGGGAAATAGCTTCATATATTTTGAAATTCTGCCTTCTAGTTTGTTATTACCTCTTATCAATCTCTTGATGAAGCCCAACATGTTGCTTTTTTGTCGAGCACGTGGAAAAATCACTTCATTAGATATAAAATCAGGACCACTGTTTGACAATTGCCACAGATTAGCATTAAGACAGCCTGATCTGGTCCAGTTTTCTCTAGGCATATGAATTATTATATCATAACAACATCGGATCCTAGCAATCAAAATAAACTGACCACAGGTCTGGATCCGCATTGTTTGAACACAACACTATCTTGATATGTGTCGCTCACATTCATCCCTAGCTTTTGTTCCCAACTAATGCAAAATTGCTTTCTGCTAAAGTAAATGCACGATTACAGTTTTTTTCACGTTGCATTAGTTTTTACCCTTTTCCACTCAAAATCAGTTTAGGCATAAAGGAACAGCACCCACACATGCAAGTTTGTTGCAGTTTTGGTCAAGGACTTAACTGTGTTTCAAATTTTAATTTATTCAGGATATTTTATTCAGAAAACTGTCATATATTAGAAAATGAACAAAGTGCTACCACCCCATCCTAGCCAAGGAAGGGGAGCAATTATCTCATATTGAGACTCAACATCCATAGATATAATATACTTTTTGAGCAAGTAAAACTTAGAACATTCATGGATTGCTAATTCATCTACAGAAAAGATGAAAAACGTTCTTGCCAAATATTTTCTTAATATCTTCAAATGTCAGCTCATACCTCACTTACTAATATATGACAAGGCTAAAAGTTTAAGAACACACAACAAACAAAAAGCTTGCCTTTCTAGAAAACTGGGATTTTTGATGAATATGCCCCCAAAATATTCAGAATCCTCCCAATTATTCCTTCCCAAGGGTGTTAAGCAAACTTGTAGTCCCAAAACATCTTGATATCCTCCTTTTTTCAACTTTGACACACACAATCTGTCTAATAGCTCAGTTTTCTCGTAGTTATGATTAGTAACTAGCTCCTTAAAACATAACTAGGTATCCAAGAAACCCAAGTTTGAAGCAGATAATGTGTTCCGAATTGCATTAATTCTTTGAAGCAACCTGACTGCAGCATTTTTTGGATTCCATCTCTGGTTCAGCTTATCAGCTACACTCATATTCAAATTGCGCCAGAGATACATGGCATGCAAGTAATTTTTCATCATGGCTTTCTCATCTGGCCAATCCTGGTCCTTCCAAACTGGCTCCTTTCCACAGAAGGCTGATTTAGATCTGCCCCCTGGATTTTTTCACAATTGATGGAAGATACTAAGGGTATCCACTGTTGAATACCTCGTTTCCAAGGATTTGTCCTGGGCCATCCCACTTCAATATTTTCTGCAACCTGTTTAACATTTATTCATTACTTTATCTGTGAAATGGGTCTCTTCAAGAGGCCTCAATTTTAATGGGAAAATGCTATTAAACAGTTGTTTGCTGATCAAATAATAACTGCGAATATTCTTACTATCTAGCATGAAAACTGAAGCAAATATGCTCAATTTCTCTTTATTTTGTAGCGACAACTTTTGTAAAATAGCAATGTATACCGTGGATATGTGTCATGCGTGAAGTCAAATCATTGACTGTAAGGGGGCAGGCCAGCATTTATCTGTCTGCTGGCCTTACAATAGTTAACCTAGCCTTAGCTTATTAAAGGCAAGAAGCTAGAACAGATTCAAGCTGCATGAACTCAATGGGCCCAGCCAGAAAAATTAAGGCCAGGGAGGTGCTTTCCTGTGATGGCAGGTTTATATACCTGAGTCCAAAACATGGGGCTCACACATTCCTCATTGTGGTGCTATCTCAGTATATGATTTCATTACAGAAATCATACAATTATCAATTACAAAATGTATTAGTTACAGTGTCTTTCATCTTCTACTTGGATTTCATCTCGATCTTTTCTGCTCCATGTCAATCTACTCGTTCCACAGGTAATACCTTGCAATCCTTCCAAAGATCTGCGGCCAAAGCTTGTGTCTTTTAGTCTTCTGTAACTTTCTTACCTGCAACCTAACCTTGAAGTACATATGAGGGCCTGCAACCCAACCTTACTGTATGTATGAGGGCCTACAACCCAAGCATGCAGCACCCCTTTATCTTTCAAAATGAACTATCCCACAACATAACCATATGTTGCTTTCAAGGGACCACAACCCTACCTTGCTGTTTTCATGTATTATGCCCAACTTTCCTACATTACATTACTTTTGAATCTGCAAATTTTCTTAATTTCAATTTATCCAAACTACAACCTATCCTTGTGGTCTATATTTGCCCGCAACACTGCCAGAACTGTTGATTTCTATTGAACTTTTAAGATCCATGGTAGCATTATTTTGAATATGGAAGGGACGAGAATTCAAAAAATGGTTTGTTTAAAAAAATTGTGAAAGTAATTTGGAAGGACAAAGTCCTTTTAAATGAAAATATAGTGTTTTACACTTACAAAGTTTCATTGTTTAGACAAAAATATGTGTATGCTATGGAATATGTTTCAAACTTTCAAGAAAGAAAACGGTGATTAGTGAGTACCAAGAAATGCCATGTTTTAGTCATTTAAAATTGGAGGAAATGCCATTGAACAAATCTGCAATATTTTCCGAAAACACCTTCAAGAGAAATATTCCAGTCACGGGCCATTTGTTTTCAATTGTAAATCTGCAAGCAAATAGAAACAACAGAAATCCATGGGCTGTGGGTCTATGTCTTATTTGCAGCACTCAAAGCACAGCTACACATGTTTTCTCAACTGTGTACGTGTTTGTTGGATTGTTTGAACTTTGAACTTTGAAGTACAGTTGCAGGTTGTGGGTCCGTTTGCAGGAAAAATGGTTTTAGACTTTAGGTCTTGGATCTAGGTTTTACCTTTTCCATTTTAGTTTAATCTAGGATTAGCCCTTGTTATCAGTGACTGTTGACTTTCATCCCCTTCTTAAGCTCGAAACTGTCTCATTTGATTTCTTGCATGTTGTGCGTATGATGTTAGTGCAGCATGTTCCTACTTTTCATGCTCTTTGAAATGCCATAATTTTGCCTTAGCTTGAAGTCCTTTTATATATTTTTGAATTTATGTCGTGACTATGGCTACTTATGGTAAAAATTCAGGAGCAGAATACATCATACATGTCTATTTTTTCTGTTCGTTAGTCAAGGCTGTGTCAAGATCTGAGTGAAGCTTTAGCTGGGGGATTGTGTTGACCTCCAAACTTATTCCCTAGTGTTGAGTAAAATAGCAAATGATAAAAAAGATCAGTCCTAATTGTTTAGTAGAGCAGAACATAAGAAAAAAAGGGCAATTTAGAGTCCTAAGCTCATTTTGTATTATATGGCCACTATGTCTGCTGAACAAGACACTAGATAAATAAATATTTAAGAAACTGTAGGTCATAGCATAGGTCACCTCATGAAGGACAGTAGGAGTTTGAATCTTCTCTTTTTGTTTTTGAATTAGAATAAATAACTGGCCATTTAGTATACAGACATTAAAAAGTCCAGTTTCACTTGGATGTTGCAGCAACCTGATCTTGAAGGTTTGACAAAGATGATTCAGCCACTAAATGAAAGGATTATAAAGGCAAATGCTTTAACAGAAGGAAGGCGCACCAAACCTTTCAACCACTTAAAGGCTGTTGCAGAGGGCTTGACAACACTAGCATGGGTTACCTATACAGGGAAAGACGTTTGACAAAGATGATTCAGCCACTAAATGAAAGGATTATAAAGGCAAATGCTTTAACAGAAGGAAGGCGCACTGAATCTTTCAACCACTTAAAGGCTGTTGCAGAGAGCTTGACAGCACTAGCATGGGTTACCTATACAGGGAAAGACTGCGGTGAGTTTGACTTTGGCCATGCCTGACCAATTTGGTTCTATGGATTGGGCTTTTCAAAATCTAAGGTTTGTGATGTCTAACAAGATTTAGATGTTCACATGTATTTGTTTTAGGAATGAGTCTTCCTGGTGCTCATGTGGAAGAGAGCTGGCAAACTGCAGAATTCTATAACAACAAGGTATATCCTACACCATATTGGATGTATCTTTAATGCCACACATGGTGGGAGATGCCAGATGCAATCAAATCCTGTATGTGCAGAGACTGTTTCATGCTCTGAGATTAGGTTCGAGATTAGATACTGTCAGAAACGAGTTTCCAATCTTTCATCTTGTTTGGTGATTTTATTAAGGTGCCTGTGTGGCACTATGACATGTTTATTGTTATAAGCTGTGCATGACAAGTGTTCGTTGTTTTCGGATTTTGTAGAAACTGTTTTGTGAATTGATGTTCAGATCTCCTTGAAGTGCAGGTTCTTGTGGAGTACAGAAATAAAGATAGCAACCATGTTGAGTGGGCAAAGGCTACGAAGGAACTTTATGTGCCAGGACTGAGGGACTTTGTTAGGAAATTCTATCCTCAAGGACCTGTTTGGAATACTGTGGGGGCTGATTCAAGCATTCCTGTTTCAGCAACAGCTGTAAAATCTGGGGCTCGTCCTCCACCTCCTCCACCTCCACCACTGCCAATTTTTGAGTCTACAGAAGCAGCAGAAAGTTCAAAAGAAGGAATGAGTGCTATATTTCAAGAGATCAGCAGAGGAGAATCTGTAACTGCAGGTGGAGTCACATTCCTAGCTTGAGTAGAGAAGAAAATG
Source organism: Picea abies (assembly GCA_900067695.1). Taxonomy (NCBI): domain Eukaryota; kingdom Viridiplantae; phylum Streptophyta; class Pinopsida; order Pinales; family Pinaceae; genus Picea; species Picea abies. Next base: position 8,828 of record CBVK0101922911.1, read on the forward strand.
CCACTTTTCCATTTCCTAAAGCTTGACTAAAATATTGGATTTTTCAGGTTTGAAAAAGGTCACAGCTGAAATGAAGACAAAAAATCGCCCTGATAGATCAGGAGCTGTTACTGTGGCAGCTGGGAAGGATAAGAATGGTACTAGTGGCCATTCATTTTCCAAAACAGGGCCTCCCAAGCTGGAGCTACAAATGGGTCGCAAGTGAGCAATTTTCCTTCAATACCAGTTTAAAGTTTAAACAAGTATTAGATTTGCATGCATTGGTAATGTGTTGACATTGTCTGTTCTCTAAGAAAGAATGATGGAAAAACATAAGTGATTATTATGCATGATGCTTATGTATGTTGATATGCTCAGCCTTGGAAGTATATCTACAATTCCATTCTCATGCTAACATTTTTGCCATTTTTTATCATATCCATTTATGAAGGATCAGCTTTAACATCAGGAAACCATTATAATTTTTGTAGATGGGTTGTTGAGAATCAAATTGGTAAGAAGAACCTGGTCATAGAAGATTGCGATTCAAAACAGTCAGTGTACATTTTTGGCTGCAAAGATTCTGTTTTGCTAGTTAAAGGTAAAAATATTTCAGGTTCTTCTTTTATATATTTAATAATAATAGACAATGCAGTACAGTTGATAGAAACTTTATTGAGGTTGATGTGATTTCCCTTGAAAATGGTGAAAATCTTCCATTTATGTCTCCTACCTTTATTATTATATTAACTTCAAGAAATTTGTCGTTCTTAAAGCTTCCTAATTTTCTTTTTCTGTGCGCAGGCAAAGTTAACAATATTACTGTTGACAAATGCACGAAGACAGGAGTCGTCTTTACGGTAATACTATCTCTTGCCAATTTACTGTAGTTGTACTTGTACATGTCCTGTTGTTTACTGAGAAGTAACAGTCATGGCATTCCATTTATGGATATTATAAAACAAATGTTTTGTGTAATTTTTTAACTACTGACTTTTTCTTTATTTTTCAAAATTTTGTTGTAGGATGTTGTGTCAGCTTGTGAGATAGTGAACTGTAACCGTGTTGAGGTGCAATGTCAGGTAAGTCCTCTTATGTTTAACGTGTATTTTGCCAAACAAGTTTAACCATTGTACATTCTAAAGAAGATATCATTCTCACTCTACCCATTAACCTATTGCAATGAATGGGTGTTTAGAACAAGGAAACTTAGGAAAGTCACTTGAATGTTAAAGGTACCAAAATTGGTGTAAGCCTTCATTGCAAGACATATTTCTCCTTAATGTTTTCCCATTATTTTTTTACCATGTAGACCTTGTATATAGCATTGCAACAATTAAACAAGGCATTTTGTTGAATCTCATAATTGATTTATCTTCTTGTGCATGTTACCATTAAATATTTTATTTTGCATTTGCTATAGATTGTTGTATGTGTTATCGACAAAATATGACATTGGGTTTGTTTAATCAACTATTAGTAATTGTGTTATATTTAATTTTCTGTGCATGGACAGGGTACAGCTCCAACTGTTGCTATTGACAACACATCTGGATGCCAGCTATACCTAAGCAAAGGCTCTCTAGATGCATCTATTACAACAGCTAAGTCAAGTGAAGTTAACGTGCTAGTACCTGGTGCAAGTGACGATGCAGATTTGGTATGTATTTGTTTCATTGGCGTTCTATGTGGGCTTGGTTTGCTTGAAATTAGTATCGTGTGTTGTAAACAGAGTGTCACACAGGGGTTGTAAAATATTCTTTGCATATAGCCAAATATCTTTTTCTTGGCACCATCTTGAGTGAAACGAAAAGAGAAATTTGAAGATGATCGAGGGAAAAGTTGTGGTTGAATTAGTCTTTGACACTCTCTGGGATAGAATTTGTCAACCCTGGATTACTATATTTGCATTCAGAAAAGCAAGGTGCTCCTACAGCCCTCGGTGGGAGAGATCTGTGTGTCTGTGTGTGTGTGTCATGTCATGTGTTTGAAACTCTAATAAAATAAAATGAAAAAGGGTTGACATCTGATGTCTACTTTTTAGTTACTGTAATGTCAAAAAAAAGATAAAAAAGAGCTGGCCTTTTATTTCTTTTAATTAATACTATAATGTAAAAAAACTAGCATAGATCCATTTTAACCCTGTATCTTTTAAGCAGCGAGAGGTTTGCACCTGGGTTTTTTTGATCCCTCTTGGTGCTTAATAGATATGGGGTTAAGATGGATCTATACTAGCGACATGGACCCTTGAAAACAGACACTATAAATGCACAAGCAATTGTCTTGTTTGACATAGAAGGCTACCTGAGATAAGAATAGTTTTAATTTTGATGTGTTTTGACTAGAATGGATAAGTATGGTCCCTCTCTACTTAACAGATCTGGGGTTAAGGTGGATCTATGCTAGTGACATGGACCCTTGAGAACTGTCACCATAAATGCACAAGGAATTGTCTTGTTTGACATAGAAGGCCACCCAGAATAAGAATAATTTTGATTCTGATGTGTTTACTAGAATAGACAACTAGACTGACACATTCTTTTGCTCCATTTCTATTGTTGTTGGTTTTCCAGTCATTGTTATATGCTATCTGAATTACTGAAGCTACTCTCCTATTTTATTTTGCAGATTGAACATTCCTTGCCTGAGCAATTCAATCATATATTCAAGGATGGAGGCTTTGTTACTTCTGCTGTATCCCACTCTGGTGGTTAATTTTGTAGTGTGCAGTCAATCCATATTGGTTTATCTAGTGGTTTAAAATCCATTTATGTTGCGGCGTGTGAGTTTGCTATGTGCTTATTGGGAGCTTGCTGTTAATACCCTCAAGGATGGTTTGCATTGAAATGAAATAGCGATTTTTTTAGTGAGTACTTCCTGTATGAGTGTATTCTGACATTATTTTGTAATGTGGGGGTATTTTGTAAGGGCTGAGAGTCAATCTGGTTCATTTTAATAATAAAAGTTGTTTTACAACTACTATTGCATATCTTAATAATGTTTTGTGCTTTAATATTTTTGAAAACCAAAGCAAACTTAAAATTGATCTCTATTTCAAGTTGTAACATAACTATACTAAGTTTTCAAGTATGATGATATAAGTTGAGATGAAAATTTACAACTAATGATAATGAGAGTTGTCAAAACTTTCTTCATTATGTTCCAAGTTCTTTAACTGATAATGGACACTTCTTACTAGTATAGTATTTTGACTTATGTTGCTGCTTGACACCAAGCCTGATATTTTTAGTTTAAGTTCTAAGCCTGATATTTTTAGTTTAAGTTCTGCTTGACTTATCTTGTTGAATGCCTCCATACGGGTTGAGTTTGAACTTTTGCATACTAATTTTTGGGGGTTTAGAATATATCTGTTGCCTCTTAGTTGCAATGAACTCTCTTCACATTATATGTCCGACATTGTGTAAATGCACAAGATCATATCTTTGAAATATACAATAGTAGGCTTAAATGAAGGGTTTGCAACTCAAAATTAGCAGGTTCAAAATCAAGATGAAAATACATGAAAGGAAAGCAAAGTCGTGTATCATCTACATTTTAGCTTTTCATAGAATTTGTATGCATACTATCTCAATTGTTCTATATAAATTCAATGCCAAAGGAAACAATGTTTGTGCTGTTTGTGTGTTATAACCTAGTAGATCCTAAAAGAAATGCTATGGAGAACAGCTTCTTTCTGGTTGATAAAATTATGATCTGTGAAGGGATTGTAGACGTTCCAAGAAAATCTTCCATTCAGTCTAAGCCCCGGTACTTTCCTCTGGTGAATTTCTTTTAGATGAAATTCCACATAACGTTATGCCTTGAATTAGATTCAATGATGGATAACCCATGTTATTTAACTATATTCCTTGGAAGGTTCTTTTGGATGAAGGTGCATGTAACCTTATGGCATGAATTAGGTTTAATGATGGATAACCCATGTGAATCATGTCAAGAATGGACATTGAAAATCAATGAGGTTGTGCACCCCACAAAAAGCAGAGGAACGTAATCAATAAGTCCAGTAATCAAGTGAAGGTTTGGATTGAAGGATAAAGTGCTTAGTGACGTTGGTGAACAGGGAAAGGTTATGATGGCAGTAATCTCATATGATTTCTGGAGCTCCAAGTAGAAGCTGTCACTTTACATAACTGGATAAAGAGAATGGAGTTTTGAGTAGAGTTACTGAGTTGTTGTTGCTTTGAAATCGTAAAGAGGGCCATGGAGGACTGTGATAGGACTACTAATTGTGTGGACTTGTTGGCGTGTGTGTGCACGCGTTAAATCAGTAATGGAAGGCTTCGATAGATTATTAACAAGAAAACAGGATAAAAACCTTCAAGTTGATACGGGTAGGTTGAATTAGGAAAGAAAGGCTTGGATAGATTGCTAACAAGACAGTGGGATGAAAACACTAAAGCTGAAGTTAGGCAAGTGGCTGAAGGATAAGGAATAAGTCGACTTCAATTTTTGGAGTATTGTATTAATGAAGATATCACATGCTAGTAATTTTCAAATTATCCAATTCTAGAGTCGTAGCCAGCACTACTGACCCCATGTGAGATGGAGCTTGATTCACTTGGGAGTGTTAGCTACTGGTTTTCCATACCGTAGGTGAAAGTCAACCTGGAATGCTGTACCATTAATGAAGATAGCTTGTAAAGTTGGTTAGTCTATCCCCTTTTAGTTACTTATAATTTCTAGCTTGCTTTTTATCATCTTTATAACTTTTGAGTTATAATTTGTATATCTTGAACGCAAAGTTGAAACTCTACAACACAAGAGCTTTAGCCAATGCTACTGATCCCATGGGAGAAAGAGCTCAATTTACACGGGGAGCATTAGTTACTTGTTTTCCATACAATAGATGAAAGCTAACATGGGATATTGCCGAGTTAATGAAGTCAACTTGTGAAGTCGGCTAGACTATTATCGTAATTTTGGTTTATGAAATTAATGAAAATGAGAACTTTCAGTGGATGTATGTCATTTTATGTACCCTTTATTTCTACCTAAGGTCATTAAAATATGCAACTAGTAACTAATGATGGAAGTTAGCTTTTGAGGGGAAAGACAATTTTAAGTGTGAAGTCACTGGATAAGATTGAGGTAAATCGTTGGTAATTTATTCCTACCTAGTGTTGAGGCTAATTGTGTCATTAAGAAGAGATTATTCAGGAGATTCGTTATGGGAGTATATAAACTGGCTATTTCTAGAGATTATTTATCTCATTCCTACATCGAATAAATTGAGTTTTGATGTCTTCAATTTGATTATTTATCTCATTCTTACATCACTGATTTTGTCGAGGGCTTGGTAGGAGATTGGATTGTAGACAGACCAACCTTTAGGGTGCTGTTCATACAATTAAAATGGTAGGAGACCTGCATGTTTGCAAGTGAATGCTGAAGGCATAAAAAGGCCCGGCTATTCTTTGAATCACGTTAATTTTGTACAATCGTAATCACTATCTTTTTAATTCAGTACTTTATCTATTTGCGTACTTCTCAGTCAAATATACTAGGAAGATATGAGTTAAGCATTTTGTTTAGAAGTTCTTGACCATATAAGTCGTAGGCAAGCCCAATTAACTATGGCTTGAAGGCTACTTTAATATTAGAGGAAGTTGATTGAGGTTGTGCGCACATTTGTTGATTGACCTTTGACCTTATAAACTTAGTCAATGACTATGCACTTTGAAATGATGCACAATTTATTATCATTACTATTTATTTCCAAGATAGAGAGAGGAACTAATGTTTATCAGTTTGTGTTATTGGAAGGGTCACCGAATGCCATCCTTAAAGAGAATATATAAGTTGCTATCAAATCAAAGTAGCCTTTCCCTGGTTTATCTATTCATGTAGAGAAAGTGCATATGATTTGACATCTACGTGTAGCTTATCCTCTCTTTTCTTATAACAATAATCTAGCCAAACATTGCAGTGCTATTGAGTCCAAAATTTGGAAATTTCCAGTTTATTTCTCATTACTTTAGGCACATCTTCAAAGAACCCGACCATAGTAACAGGACTTGTGGGTCTGTCCTAACTCGCTGGTGAAACTGGTTGTTACAATTCGCTGGAAAGTCAAACT
>CBVK0101922922.1:0-16145 GCA_900067695.1 Picea abies
TGGAATTCATGTTTATCATAAAAATTCCTTTAGAGCCTCATTGTAATCATGTTCTTGTGAATGAGCATAGTAGTCACATCTCTTCTCAGAGATAAAGCTGCCACCATTCTAGCGAGTCTTGCACTCTGTATTTTTATTGTCTCTGTACATTTCATTCATTAATAGAAATCATGTATTCTTGTGTTTCTCTATTTTTGGAAATTTTTATGTGTATTTCATTGTAATATCTTGGCTTTAATTTTGTTTCGAGAATAATCAGAGAAGGCTTCTCTTGATCATTTTTCAATGCATGTCCCCGATGAGGTCCGAGTATAGAAAGTTAGGTCTTGAGCTTGTCTCTCTCGAGGAAAATCTCTCACACGACCAAGAAACGCTCTATGGTGACAGAAAAGAAAAAAAGTGGAGCATAAGATTCTATTATCCCGTTTCTTGAGAAATCTCTCATGCGACAGAGGAACAAAATGATGGAGAAGTTTTCCCACATCCTTCAATGCCTGATAATAAAAACATGTGAATCTTCATCAAGAAACCACTTTGGAGGAACCTCTCCCTTCAAGGTACAAGTTAATTTTTATATTCCTGTATTTGAGGGTTAGATAGATGTAGATGCCTTAGAAAAATGGTTAATTCTATTAGAAGGTTATTTCTCTGTTCACAATTTTTCCAACAAGGAAAATATGAACTTCCCACTCCTTAAGGCTCTCCCCCATGTCAAACATTGGTGGGAAACTTACTCGGAACAAAGTTCCATAAAAGAATCTAGAATATATCGGCCGATCCAACTTGGTTTTTTTTTTTTTGGATTCGGTCAAGGAACAATACTACCCTATTGATAACTATGAAGACCAATACATGAGATGGAATACATTATGGCAAGAGAAGAGCCAAACAGTGTTGGAGTTCACAAATAATTTCCATACCTTGCACACCAAGCTAGGTATTAAATACTCTGAGTGGCATCTAGTTCTAAAATATTGTGGGGCTCTGCATAGGTACATCGAAACCGAAATGGATTTCCTAAACATTTCATCATTGGGAGCTACCTATCGATATGATGTAAAAATCGAGCAGAAATTTAGGCACCAAAACAAATGGGAGTTCAAGTCTGTAAACCTGAAACAACCAAAGCATGGTAAATATGACCCTAACTAACAACCTCTGGAAAACCATTCCAAGACACGGGAAAATAAGGGAAAAATAAATATGAAGAATGACAGTGGGAAGTGGTGCGACTTCCACAAAATCCCCTAGCACAAAACTGATGAATTCCACTTGAAACAATAATTGGTGGCCAAGGTGAAAGACAAGGAACTGAAACTTGATTTGGAATTTGATATAGAAAATATTGAAAACAGGAAGATCATCGACGCAGACCTCACTGCTACTGTTGTGACCACAATAATTCAACCAGAAGAACCAGTAGATATTGAAGAGGGAGATCACCTCTTTCATTCCTAGATGTGGGTGAAGGGGACCCTATTGCATTTCATTGTTGATAGCGACAGTCAAAAGAACCTCATCTGAGTTGAGGTCATCAAACAATTAGGTTTGTTGACAACACCACAACCACAACCATACAACATCGGGTGGCTTCATGAGGGACGAGATCTCCGTGTCGACCAACAATGTCACATTTCCTATGGCATCCAAACTTTCAAGGATGAGGTAGTGTGTTATGTTTCCCCTCTTGATGTATGTGATGTTTTTTTGGGCCAACCATATATGTGGATATGTCATGTTATTTATGAGTCTCGACCCCGTAGTGTCATTATTACTCTGGGGGGTTAGCTGTACAAGATACCAGAGGTATTTCCAACTATTGTTCCACCAAAATGGTTCCACAAGGTAATCTCTCAAATTGAAAAAATCATCCTCTTCACAGTCTGTTCAAAGGATGCACATAAGTCCATTACAACCATTACAACCTCAACACCTTCTATCTAGAAAAAGAATATTACAATAGAGAAATAATAGATTGTTTCTCCACCTATGATGGTGCCTACACAATGCCCCATCAAGCCCAGAGAAAATAGGTTGGTGGAACAGATTCAACCCCTCCATCAACAGATTCAACCCCGCCAGCAATAGGTTCAAATTCAAAAAATGATTTCCCCTCTTCCCCGGGCACTCAATGCAATGGAGACCATTTCTTCCTAATGGGGGAGGATTGATCTAGGTGGATATTGGTGTCACCCACCTGTTCTAAATTCCAACTGGTTCATCTTGACAATTTTCAATTCAACACATTTTTCTGTAATGGGGACATTTCTTTGTAATTGTGGGTTCTGCACTTCTGAGGCTGTCCTAAAATCGTACCAAAAATCCAGGTGGATATTGGTGGCCTCCCACCTATTCCAATTAGCTTATTTTGGATTTTTTCATGTCAATACATCTTTATGTACTTCCAGGGTCATTTTGGGGTGATACAAAATGTTTTATTGGCTTTCCATAGTCAAACTGAAGACATAGTCAAATTTTGATTAAATAATGTGTAGTTCTCAAAAATACCTTTCCAACGGGATATCACATGACTAAAATGGAGTTCATATGAAAAAGTTACGACCCTGGGAAGTTAATGTACTAACTTACCCCAATGGGGTCCACATGACTTTTGGCACTTCATCTCCTAGGGTTAGGTTTTTGGATGTCTATGGTTTTGGAATTCATCTTTATTGTAAAAAGGCCTTTAGAGCCTCATTTTACTCATATTCTTGTGAATGAGTGTAGTCATCACATCTCTTCCCAGAGATAAGTTGCCACCATTCTAGCAAGCTTGTTTTCAGTCTGCATTTTACATTTTTCGGCATATTTCTTATTTAATAGAAGTCAAGTTTTACTGTATCTCTACTATTGTTCATTGTGTCTCTATGTTAACATTATAAATATGAGGTTTCAATTCGTTCCACTCATAAATCTGGATCATAGGCTCACAATAAAATGATATTATCCTTCTTTTACCCCCTTGAGTCACCTAAGCCCCCTTTCATTCCTCTCTTGTGGAATCATAGTACCCCAATTTTTTTCATCCTTCTCTATCTTTAGCCTATGATACATTTTTATCATCATCATCATTCAACTCTTAAACCATTCATCACACACACACACACACACACACATTGACATTTTGGGGATCAAAATTGGGGGTGTTAGGTTCCCTTCCCCCTATATTTTGCACCATCCTCGGTGCACATCACCATTACATAAAATAATTTTTACATCAAAATTTCAAAATAGATGTGGGAATGGCTCCTATATCCTCCAACTCCCATGTTCTTCTTTAGGGTTGTAGTGCATCCATTGGACCTTTACCCGCCTCATGGATTTGTTCCTAAGCACAATGACTTTCTTGTTAAATATACATACTAGCTACACTTGGAAGTATCCATTTAGTTCCACCATACACTTACACAATATTCTCTTTCTCATAGTGGTATTACATTCTTTCCCCCTCTTGATAACATCGTCCTTGGTTTTCTTCTTTCTAGGTACTCAATTCATGTATTCATTCTTCATTTTCTCCTATAATAACCATAAAAGATATATGACTTTTATAGTCATTTTTATGAAGTGGTTATCTTATTCACAAGAGTTCTCAACTCCACAATGTCAACATGTTTTGAAAAATAAGTATGAAATATTAATTCAATACTTATCTAAATGGTTATTTCTTTTCTTTGCAAGGCTACCATGGGTAAGAGTTTAGGTCACTATTCTTTCTGACACATCCTCCTTGATTTTATCCATCCTTCGACATACAATTTTCACCAAAGATTTATTTAAGTTTCCTCTTCCTTTCCATACTCACCATTATAGGATTAGGAATCCTCTTCTCTTCTAAATAGTCCCTTGGGTGTTCCATCTTTCCAGGGTTTTCCTTTGCAAGGAGAGCACCAACTTACTACCAAGAATCCATTGGAAATATCTAATCAATAACTTGTGGCAATAATAAGGATCTTGTGTTGTCACAGTGGCCTTCTTCCTAGGATTTCTATTTTTTAGCAGTCATCATTTTCCATAACTCTATTATCATAAAAAATATTTCATATAGTCCATCCAATATGGCTACTCTCGTATGCAATTCTTTCACTGCATCCAAAACAACTCTTGAAATGATCTCAAAATTCATAAGTTAGTAGCAATCTCACCATTTCAATTGTTCAAATATTATTTTTAATGAAACATAGCAAAATCATGCCTTCACACAAAATTCAAATAATGCATTGATTCATATATGCCAACATATATTTGTGTGTAACCACAACTTGCACACTTACACAATTTACCCATGAACACTCACTTAATGAATCCTTGCATTGATTCAAGAATAATATATTCTTGTATCATATATTCCACCATGATGAGTTGGAAAGTTTAACCAATGCCTCAACACATCATCCAACCACTTCCCCAATATTTACTCAACCAACTAGACACCTTCCTCTCTATCACAACACAACACCATATATCTACCTCTTCTTTGCTAAAAAATACCTTCGGTGTACTAGAAGGCATGTCCTTTATATTCTATATAGTCCCTCAATAAACCCTTCCCATCTACAGGCACTCCTGATATTGGTAAGAAGGTTACAGTCCAAGACACCAATACAAGCAGGAAGACCATTTGATACTTGTGTAGTGATATAGTCTTTCCATATACAACCATAATAGGGACTCACACATGTCTGGCTCTCTTGGTATTAAATTCTATAACAAAATCATATCTTCGGACTTTCCTTGGTTATTAACTCATAACCAACACAACATGACATGCCATTTATTTTATTTGATTGCATTCAAATATTAATAATCTTTATATGTCCAAGTCCTTCCACCTATACCACACTAAGTGGGGTATAATTCACATAAATACATTCAAATTACATAAACATATCCATTTAAATATCACAGTGTAACTAAAGGAATTCTTACCTAAATTCCCTTCAACATCTATGCAACATAATCATTACGTCCATAACTACATGGATTCCATCAACTTATTTGATGCTACCTAATCAATTGGTGTCTTATAGAGGCTTATATACTCCTTTCACCAACCTCTTGATTAGCATTTTATTTTCCTCCTCTTTTCTTTATAAGGATGACTATCATATGTAACACATCATCACCATATTTAGTCATGCTATCACTCTTTTCCTAGTTACATAATCCATCCTTAGGCACATTTAATCATCATAACATCTTTATTATAAAAATATCAACAAAATACTCTTAGTATATAAGCATGTTATATATATGCCCAAAAATTTCCATATGCACTAAAAGAATATCTATATGCACCAACCATTAACTCTTAACATGCCTATTGGTGCATATGCATTCTATCCAACTATTCTCTTGCATTTCAAACATTCATATGCTTTAAAACTATTAATATATAACAATTCTCTCAATATTACACACACACACACACACACACAAATGTTGCAAGAGAAGAGTTAATGAATTCTCCCTCATTATTATGGTTTTCTTGTTGGCAATACTCATCATTTGTTGCTACAACAATTTCATTGGTGTCATGTAGGATTCATGTAGCATTTTCCATATTCCTTTTCTATCTTTTGTTGTCCTCAAATCCCATTGGATTCTTGCAACATTTTATGTTCTCACTCTAATCATCTATGTATTGTTTCTCCCTTTTCTAAGAACTTTCCATCCAAGTCCAACTTTGCCACTCTACAGTTACATCCCATATATCATATTGATATTTCATGTTCAACATCTACCTCATTTTCTAGTTCAATATTTCCCAACTTTACCTTTCTTGAACTTTCTATCACTCATGGTGTTGTAATTTATATTACTCCATCTTAATATTGATATTACAGTCTCATTCTCTACTTCTTTGGAAAATTTGTCCTTAGTCTTAACCTCATTAATAAACATTTCAACACACTATAATGCTACATTTATGTCTTTTCAGCTTCATATGCACTCCTCTAGAGTTCACTCTATTTTGCACCCAACTATAACTTCAACTAGACCTTCCAACATTTCATATAAATGCAATTAATTCCCTTCCATATTCATATGGCCTCCTTTCAAATTAAATTCTCTCTTGCAAACAATGCTAAGGATATATATAATTTCCTTCTCGTATGCCTTGTTAATATTTCCATTCTATAAATTATTGTACTTCTTATGTTCTTCTTTGGTTTGTCACCCATTTATTTAGGTGGAATGCACTTAGTGATGCAACATCTTTCAACTAGATGCAACATCTTTCAGCTAGATTAAGCATCCATATTATGGAATCTCATGCCCTTATCTCTAGTTGTCTATAGACCTTGTTCAAATATATAATCCACTTCACTTTGTTGGATAACTCTCTTTGAAGTCTTATTGTATCCTTCAATACCAATCCATACACAATGGAGTGCTTTATTCCTCCATTTGTGTCTTCAAAGTGAATTAACCTTCATTATTTCTTTCATTGAATTCTTTAGACACAATTTGTTGGTTCATAGCATGCAACTCTTGCAAGAATTCATACACTTTCCCACCAAGATGATTCACCAATCCCATGAGACACACATCACCATATGAGGTCCTTGTTCTCTTTTTTATTTGGAATATTTTCTCTACCATACTGACCTCCATCACTTTCTTCTTTGCAAACATTGTTTTTACCCATAATTATTTATTCCCCTTCCTCTCTATTTATGGGTTAAGGATCTTACATTACTCTTTTATGCATACTGGTGGAATTCTTCACCTTCTAGCATGTTCCATGCTTCTTATTCCTATCATTGTTACTTGGCTATATATAATTACTAGATACAATTGTCATGATTCTTAAATATCTTCTCTTCATGTTTGTATCTTCCATATCCTTATTCAATGTTATCTTATAGCATAGAGTATTCAAATATAATAACCAAGATCTCTTATGGCTCTTCATACCTATCACCATTTCTCTGCTTCGTATAATATCCAACTACAATGACTAGGTCTTTCCCTATCTCTTTTTCTATAATTTGAATTGAACTCAGCATTTACAATAAATATTTTGTATGCCTTCTTATTCAAGACACTACCTTCTTGGGTTCTTATTCTTCATTATTGAACTTAGGTTTTGATATATAATAGACCTTAACAATCTTTATTCATGGAATTTGACCACCTTATTAATAGACCTTGTCATAACACTCTTTCCTTGAGTGTTCCCACTCATCACAACACTACCCTATTATTAAATACTCAACCCTTTTTCATTTGCTTGATTTTACACCTACAAATGTGCCTCTAAACCAATGCACCAACAACATCATGAAGTGTCTATAACTTTCTTTTCTTAGCTTTCACATCTAGTATACATCTCTATCATATTAAACTCTTTTTCACAAATTAAATCTACTTTGGAAGTCTTCCACATTTGACAGTTGTTTTGCTCACTCAATCCTAAAGGTCCTATAACTACAAATAGATGGATATTTTGAGAAATTAGAACTTCTATAATGTTCTTCTATGTAATACTGTACAACATATATAACTATGCCCAATTTTGATTTTTCAACTGAAAGTTATGGATTTCTAAATTTTCCATTTTTGCCTAGTTTATGTACCTTTCTCATTGATACAATAAAGGTCAAAGACCAACTTCTTCCATATGTAAATGAAAATCTAGTGAGAACCAAGAAATTTTTTGTATTAAGTGCAGATAATACTTATGATTGTGAATACTCAACAACTCTTATATTAATGAGTTAATACTCTATCCATTTTCTGAATTAATATGGAATTGTCAACTTTTCCATTTTTACATCTTCTCCAGACTTGGATTTTTTAGCCAAAAGTGCTATCTTTTAAATAGATAAAAAATGGAAAAACTTTAGTGCGACATTTTTTTCTAGATTATTGATAACATCAAGTTTCAACTACGAAAAGTTTTCCATATTAGTGATCTTAGGTCCCTTTTCATCCACTGAATATCTCAAAAATCACCAAAAAGTATCCCTAAATATTGGATTTTCTCCTCTTTATGCATCTCTACTCCAAACCCTTTAGAATCTAGCCAAATCCTCCATTGGGTTTCTTTATGTTTTCTTATGTTCCATATTGTCCAAATTTCACCATCAGCATGGTTGCTAGCAATAAGTACCACCATGTTCCTTGAAAACCATTGATTGACATTTTTTGGAATTCTGGAGCTGAATCAACCAATGAACCTCATTATCATTTTTATAGTCCTCATCATTATGGAATTACAATTAAAATTTCACTTGATTCTAAGCTTCCCTTCTCCTGTTATGGCCAAAATAATATTTTGGGTTTAGACATGAAATACAAATACTATTTTTATTTCGCTAACATGGTATGACACTTAGATGCTAATGTGGAATTGGGTCCTATGTGTCAACACCCACATTCGCCATGTCAACTCCCTTGCCTCCATACCTTCCATATCAACTCTCTTTCCCCCTTTGCCTTTTTTCCCACTTCACTTTATTAACTTTATTACTATTATTACTATTTTAATTTGGTTTTCTAGTAACCCTATATCCTTATGCTCCACCTCACACAATGTTATTGAAAGATTTGATTGGGAGGGGGGGTCCCATCTCTGACATCCATATTTGGCACACAATTCTCTACACATGAGGTCCATATATATGAGTAATATTGATTACAGAGCATGAACCTATTGGTTGTTTAATTGGCCATTTGCCTCCACATTCTTCTTACCACCTATGGGACATGCATTACCCCAACAACAATTGTGGAGCCTGTTATCACATAGAATTGCAAGGGTAAAAAAGTCTTTTATTTTTTTTTATTTCAAGTCATAGGTGTTCATTAAGTTATAGGTTTTGTGTCCCTTCTCCATATCCATTTTTCATTTTCTGGTATGAATAAGTTATGGTTAGTTTGGCTTTGGTAAAAAGAGTCATTGGATCATGTCGTGCTTTCATAACTATTGAAGAATCACCTTCATGAGTCACATCTTTTAAAATTATCCATCATCATCCTGACATGTCACTTTCTCCATGATGTATGATGACCCATCCTTTTGTCACATTTTCCCATTAAGATGTCAAATCAAGTCTGATACGTACGCTGCCAACTCACTAGGAGAGTTCACAACGCTTTCAAAAGTACATCTTGCATTCATAGCCATCATTACATTTATTGGACATGTAAATTGAATATCTCCTTGTTTTCAGAGCTGATTTTTAAACCAATATCCAGGGATTATGTCATGAATGCTTTTAACTATTTTCTCCATGTGCATAAAGCATTTTTCAGCTTAGCACTGCGAAATAGTGTTACAGATAGGCGCTACGAACTCGACATTGTGAATTGGCTGGAGAAGGTGAGTTGGAGGTTAGACTACTTGCAAACACCATTGTTCAACCTAAAAGATACCAGCTTCCAATTCAAGGTCACCAGGTACTCAATGAGTATTTTATCCCTATTTGAAGGACATGAAAGGGTTTGTTAGTTGTTTTCCTTGTGGGCATCGCAAATTGGTGGCAAGTGTTGCAGGCTGTCTTATTTGTTTGGTGTCAAGTTCCCAAACCCTTTCGATATACTCTGAAACTTTCTCACTAAGCATGATGCATCCCTAGGTTTAGGCCACCTTTTCCTACCATACATTTTGCCTTCTTTGCTAACTTTTACCAAGTGCTACAAAAACCTGTTCTGGCACTATGAACTCCGTACAACAAGCTTAGCGTCGTGAACCCTCTGTTCCAACACCTCTTATAAACCTGTCTCCTGCAAGATCAACCAATTGAATTACACTCCTATTCAATATGCACTATGAAATTAGTCACTTGTGGAAGTCAACTTGAGTTTTTCCAATGAGTAGTATGGCTATGAACAAGTTTGAGGTTGATAAGACTTGTTTTGTAAAGTTTTGTTTTGATATCCTTCATGGTATTTTTAAATTGTGTTTTCTTTCATCTTCTTGATTGAAAGATACCTTGTCATGTTCTTGGAGGTCAAATGAGTTGAGAAAAACAATTTTTTTACACAGAACTAGCCTATTGGGAAAGCTTATCCATTGAAACTCTAACCCTCTATTTTCCCTGTCCCATCTCTAACCATGATTAAATATTGTGACAAGGTTTTTCTGCATCAATATTAATGGATAACCCAGAGCAAAGTAAGGCTCACAAAGGAGGGGAAATTTTGAGAACAAATCCCTATGACATACATCTTTTTCATTATGAACCCTTGATCAGAGAAGTTTTCCAAAGAGTAGGTTGCATAAAATTTTGTCAAAAAATCTAGAGGGGGCACCCAGAGGTGGCTAGGGAGTTTTCCCTCAATTTTGATGGGACCAAAACTAAGGTTGGGACATTGGAATTTGAGGTATCTGAATTATCCATCTTAGCAACAACTGATATACCTAAAACTCGTGAGAGGTGGTTCAAGGCCATGACCCTGAATGCTTCCTTTTCAAAGGAATTCCTCAAACTAGAATTCCAAGGATACAATTTGTCAAAGGGTGTGCCCATAAATCATATGTTGGAGGGATTTGATAAGATGTTGAAGGTGATTCAAAGATAATTCACCTGCAAAGGAAGATTCAACATGATATATCAGTACCATATAAGGCTATTTCTACACTTCATGGGTAAAGATGCCATTAATATCCATTTCTACCTGTTTAGAAGTATTGGAAAAATGGATGACAGGGTCCAATCCAAATCAAAAGAAGTTGATACAAGTGTCTTCCATTCAAGACTTATAAGGATGTTAGTGATGGAGGAATTGAGAAAGAAAAACATGGATTGGGAAGCATTTATTACCTCTTCACACTTCCAGCTAAATGTTTCTCCCACTCCATAGTATAAAATGCAAATCCCTCTTCATATTGACAAGACTATAAATTCAGAAGTGAACAAGAAAAGGAAAAACACTGAGACTGCTAGAGTTGATAAAGAAACTAAGGATCATGAAGGATGATGACCTTCAAAGTATTCACAAAGAGAAGCTTCATCTTTGTCATATCCCAATCCAGTAGATGCTCCTTCAACTAAATCTATAAGTTTGAAAGGAAGGAAGCTGGTGTTTTCTTCACCCAGTGCAACAAACAAGGTCAAAGCTAGGAGGCCTCTTACCAGAGCAGCAACCAAACAAGAGATCCCTGTGAAAGAGGATGTATTAAGAGCTTTATCCCATAGGAAAGGTAAATCCATAGATGCTGAGAATCCTATTGAAATCATTGACACCGCAAGTCCTCAAAAAGAGAGCGATCATACTTTTAAGAGGCTCAACAGACAGCTTAAAGAGGCAAGGGATGAAATTGATGAAATGAAGAAGAATGAGTTGGTTTCAAAGACGAAGCTTAATGGACTCATTGGAATGTATCGTGAAACTATTAGCAAGGCCATATTTATAGCTAAAAGGTTTCAACCCCTCCATAGGCAGCTCATAAACTTACACAGACAAAACAAAGCCTATCAGGCTCAGATCAAAAGGCTAAAGATGGAACTGCAACCTTTCAAAGAGGATATGGACAAGAATAATATGGATATGTTATCTAAAGTTTCCACCAGGAGGAGCTCTAGAGTTAGAAAATGAAGAATATGGACAACTTAACTCATATCAATTTTAACAGTTTCCTGTTTTTGTATTTTGCAATTTTGAGGATGGTCATGTTTGATAAATCATGTTTAGCTAAGGGTTTGTTATGTTCTTAAGTCATATATCATGATCATATGTTGTCATAGTAGTTGATGACACTGGGAATTGTTTTTTGAATGTTTTGAGACGTTTTCAAATGAAATGAACATCTACAGGAAAGTTCACAACGCCTAGCATTGCAAACTAGATAATACAGGATGGCACTATGAACTATGTTGTGAATTCTTGTTCTGGAGATTTTGAAGGAATCAACAGTTGTCAGATGGTAAAATAAATTCATGACACTTTTCTGAGGGTTAATTGTAAGATGGAAATCCACCTGTCAAAGGAAGAATGCACTCAAAGGGACAATTCTTCAGCTATAAATAAATGTTAAGGGTGTTACCAACATTAGCCTAGTTTTTAGCATTTTAGTTATTATTTGTTATCCACCTATTTCCATGTTTCTTTGAGGGCATGTGGATCCTAGGATAAGGTAGTTATTTGATTGGTAATCTGTCATTGACAATATAGACTATAAAAGGAACATTGTAGCTCAGTTAGAAGGTTCAAAGGATTGTATTGAGACTCATATTCTTGCGATTGTGAAAGTAACAGAGACAACTCTGATTTTATGTACCAGACCTGAGAATTTTTGGCTAATAGAAATTAGTGTTTTCCTTTTTTCATCTTATTTCTGTCTTCCTATGATTTTCACCCATTGGAGGTTTCAATTGATCTATTGTATATGCATTACAGTGAAGGATTTGCTTTGATGTTGCTCATGTTTTCATCAGAGTTTCGCTTATGTTTTAAGAAGTTCTTATTTCATAATGTTTTATTCATATATCTATTAGTATTACCTGATGTAAATGGCAGATATATTTCACTTTTCTTACTGAATTCTTCCCCCTATTCATCTTATTCTGTAAACCTTGATCCAAGTTATTCAAAACCTCATTTGTTGGTCCATCTTATCTAGAAATTACTGTGATTGTCACTGTTTCACTGAGTTTTTTATCCATTCTCCACCTTAACATAAAAAAATATTTCAAACCTACTGATGGGTGCTGAGATTACACTTTAGCAGTCAAAGTGTGACTTTCAATGCTAATAGAGCCGAAAATCATGTTTCGAAAACCACCTCCTATGCCTCAACAATTTTCTCACCACCCTTGCCAATACTGCTTACCTCCTTTCACATCATAAGTTTCCATTGGACATGTGGCACTCATCCATTATTTATCGAGGTTGAACCTATCAATTGTTAACATGACCATTTTCTTCCACAAACTTCCTATTGTCATTTGTCGACCAACCTGGCCCTACAACCATGGAACCTAGCTCATTGTTGACACATGTGCACATGGAATCCACATAGAATCACCTTGATGCCTTCACATCACCCTGCTAGTCCATGTTAGATGTAAGGGGTCCATGCCATATTTTTTGTACCCCATCTACAATTGGGAAAATGTGTCAATTTGAAAATTCTCCTAATTTCCTCTATAGGGCCACCATGAAATACATAACTTGGATTCTTTAGCCAAATTTGACCCAAGTTACCTACCAAGTTCAATGCCTCTATGCCAATTAGCCTTTAGATTTCATCCAAAATTGGGGATTTGTTTTCCAAACATTAAGTTTTTCCCCAAATTCTTACATAGGCCAAACTGTGTGTTTAAAAATCCATCCACATAACTTCTATACCCACCATAATCAATCCAATTACTCGAGAATCCTTCCAATTATGTAATTGGAGCTCTCAATTTAACAATTGTACACTTTGTAGACTTATTCTCCCATTACATTTTGTCAAATGCATGGCCTACATACTACATTGTTCCCATGATCCATTAAGATATTTTGTCAAACACTTTACAAGCAACCTACAATTTCTTTATATATAGGTCAATTTATATCCATTACAGCCCCAATTCTATAACTAGTAGCTATGATACCATTTTGTAACATACCTAGTACCCTTTGTGACTATTGAGGCTACATGGTACTTATTAAAAAAATAATTTTCACACCCAAATTCCTTCTCATATAATATATTATAATGTACCTATCCATTTAACTAGGTTATAATCAATATTCTGAATATTTGATACCAATTCCCTCACTCTCTTGTTATGAATTTGATTAATGCATGTAAAAATAACAATGCAATCTCATGCAAACATAATTAATCAATATTAGACCTAGTTGAAAACTTATGCATGTAATAGAACAATATTCAATTCATATCATACATAAAATTAATTCAACATAGACATACATAAACTATAAGAACTTATATTTCTAGGAAATAACCACCAATTGTCTATATTTGAAGGGTGTTCCACCCAACCATAGGATCTTTGTTTCCCTTAATATTTTTTCAATAGGGCCACCCCCAAGAATTAATTTTTTTTGGAAGGGGCTTAAAAATGATGTTCAAATATTGTTGTTAAGTGTTTAGTTTTCCAACATAACAAAGGAGAGACAATCAAGATCATGGGTGTTCTAGAACCATTTTCCATAC
The DNA here is from genome assembly GCA_900067695.1 of Picea abies. Classification (NCBI taxonomy): domain Eukaryota; kingdom Viridiplantae; phylum Streptophyta; class Pinopsida; order Pinales; family Pinaceae; genus Picea; species Picea abies. The sequence continues at coordinate 14,123 of CBVK0101922922.1, forward strand.
CAAGCCAGTGTTAGGAAGAGGTCTTGATGGATTTTATTATAGGTCTACCTAAATTTGAAGGGAATAATTTCATCATTGTTTTGGTGTATAAACTCACAACATATGCCCATTTTTTTTCACTTTCTCACCCTTTTAAAGAAAGTACAGTAGCCACAAAATCCATGGAAACAGTTCAAAAGAAACACGTAAACATAAATATTATTTTGAGTGATAGAGATCCCATTTTCACTATTAATGAGTAAAATAAGATTCTGAATAAATTTCTACAAGGTTAACTTTGTTTCTTTGCATTTGATAAATAATGATAATGGGTCAAAATGTTACCTTTGGCAGAATCGTGATATAACACTTCCTTCCTTAAATCATCCAAAATTTTCTCATTTATGGCACTCTATGGGTATAATCATCCATCCATAACATCACTTTTGAGAGGGAAAAATAAGGTTCAAAGTAGTGGAGGATCACACAAAGAGCACATGTCCCCAAGTAGGAGACAAATGTTATGCCCTTTTTGTGAATAACTAAGGAGATTATGTCTTGTGGCCCTTAGGTTACAGATATGGAGTGTCAAGAGACTACATGACCATCAATATCCTTTTGAATAGATGGAGAACCTCCCACCACCACAAATGGTCACAAATTTTCAGATGGCATCCACCACATCAATTGGCTTCCGGAAGGTAGTGGGACTTGCACCATGAGGTACAAGTCAGCATTATCGTAAGAATCATTTCAATTTTTAATCCATTTGAGTATGTTGTATCTTATATTTCTCTAGATTTCATGATTTATGCTTGGACATGATGCCTTTTTCCCTGTTTCACTTTGGTGGTTGAAATTTTTCCCTAGTAAGTGGTATTCCCTAGGGATGAGTTTTCTACTAGGAACTCCCTTGAAGAGCCATCATACTGTTCCCAACCATACTTACCACTTTCCATCTTTATTTCCCCCCATTTCCTCATCTCTTGGGATTTTAGGGTGTATTGAGCCAAGAAGGGGTTGTCCCTCATTATATGGGAAGAAGGGGTTGAAGGCCCGGAGGGATCGATGTTGGGTAAAAGATAAAATCCTATGTGTGAACCTTCTATATGCTTCACCCAGGGATCACCCAATAAAGAGGTGAAACACTTAAGTTTTAGTAAAGGGGGATCCACAATGGATATGATTAAAAATTCTTAAAAGGTTGTTTGAAGGATAAGAGGTCTCATCACATGTTGGCCTATCATGTCCATGAATATTTAGTGGTATGAAATTACCATCATATGGTCACCAAGACAGGGTAATGGCTCTTAGTTACATGGATGAGAGAAATGAGGTCTCATCACGATCCAACCTTATCATTTACACTAGGTGTTTGTGGGTGACATTGCCATTTTCTAAACACCACGCCAGGGCAATGGCCTTTAAACTCTCCCTAAAATTATGAAAGAATAAAATAATGGAAAATAATGGGCTTGGAAAAAGTGCATTGCAGACAAAGGTACCATACACCCTCTACAAAGGCACTCATGAATGAGACACTATGACCTCTTGTATGTCATGATCCCTATGCCCATTGAGTCTTGACTCTAACCACTTCACCCACTTTACATGGCTTAGAGAGGGTTCTCTTGGAAACTATCCTTGACCTAGTGCAAGATCTACCTAATAGGACACCTCCTCAACCCTCCCATATTTAATCTTGATGTTAGGTACCTAAAGATGTAGTGGAGATCATTGAATGTAAGGTGGACTAGGTACACTATATTATTAAATAAGGCCCACTATGCTAGTTAGATATAATAAATGAGTAGTTAGATATAATAAATGTAAGAGGACTGCTTAGAAGGTTATTCTTCTAGAAGATTCTTCCTCTGAATGTTATTAAGTGATGGTAGCACTATATAAAGGGGTTAAAACAATATAATGAGATATGATGAGAAGTATTGTATTTGGTGTTGAAGCTCATTAGGAGGAAGCCTCCTCAAAGAGGCTAGTGAACAGGAGAGGATCCCTTCCATAATAGGATCCATTGTATGGTGTT
>CBVK0101922925.1:0-16714 GCA_900067695.1 Picea abies
GGAGGTGACAATCCCCTTGTTACAAAAAACCCCTCACTTTTTGGGAGCAACAATGCTCCCGATAACCTACCTTTTCTAGGGAACATCCCTGGAAATGTTTATTTGTCTAGGGGCCCCGATCCCCCAATCAATCCTCATCAGGGGAGTGCTTATATTCCAATGGGAAATCCTTACCAGGGAAGTGGCTACCTACCTATAGGAAATTATTATCAAGGGGGTTATTTTCCTATCGCTAGTCAATATATGGGAGGACCATATGATCCTTTTGGTCTCAATATGCCATTACGTTTAGACCAGAATCCATTTGTGAACACTCAATTTCAATTTTTGGCTTCTCTAGAACTACCTGATTTATCTAGACTCATGAACGATTCCATAGAGTACAATCCCACTTGGCCGACTGTTCCAGTCAAAATTCTTGCAGAAATTCCAAAATTCAATGGCAAGACGGGAGAATATCCTACTATGCACATTATGACTTATCATTTGTGGTGCATTTCCAACTCTTTTTTGGATGCCAACATATTTTTAGGTATTTTCCCTCACACCTTAACTGGAAACGCCTCAAAGTGGTTCATTGAACTACCAACTGCTTCAATTAACAAATTTAATACTCCAACGATAAATTTTTTGACCCATTTCCAATTTCCCGTTCGATAGGAAATGAGAGAAGATATTCTGACCTCATTACGTCAAAACACCATCACACATATCTCAGACCACATTCACAAGTGGAGGCGGTGAAGGAAACTCGTTAAATCCCCAATTCACGATCAAATCTTAGTTGATTGGTTTACAAAATCATTATTTCCAACCATTGATAAAGATGTTTCCATGTCCGGAGCCTTAACTTAGGAGAAGGATATTCGTCGTGCCCAACACTTAGATCTGATTTATTCACAGTCAGGTACATTATATGACCTCATTCCTCATGCTCCTTGACCATCGAATGATACTCCTCGACCAAAACCTAGACCCCATACTGATGGTATGGTTGGTCTTGCCTCTTCCACTATAGATTCCCAGTTGACTAGGCATCTTAGTCAATATACTATAGCTAACAATCTCACCTCTTCTACACCCACGATCAATTCAACTCCGACCCCTACTCAGACCTCCAAAGTCAACACGATGCAGTCCACCTCACCGAAGAACCCTCAATAATCCATAGGAAATAAGAAAAATAATAACAATAAGAAAAATAAGAATTCTTCTCAACAAACAAGCCAAAAAACGCAAGATCCCAATGCTGGGGAAAAAAGAAGAAGAAGGTAAAATATCCTTGTATGGTGTGTAAGGAGGACCAATTTACCAAATACTTCCCTTGTCTTGTCAAGGTTCATCAATATCTCGAGAGAGGGGGATCTCCTTCCCAACCAATGACATTAACCAATCCCCCCCCAACAAAAACAGATGGTTGCACAAGTTCATGCATCTCCATCCAGGGGTAATGCAGGGTCCTCAATTGAAAATATTATGATGGTTAAGTCCATGGTGGAATTATCCACCAAATAAAAGAACTACGACACTCTGAAGGGGGAACCTTCATCTAAGGATCCTCCATTGATTTTACCATCTAACTACCCTCTGACATTAGAGAAACCAACTTTTGAACTTGCAATTCTCCCTCCAAAAGGGGTACTTCGACAAACTACCCATAATATGAATGCCTGAGCAACTCAACATTATAGTATGGTGGAAGATATAACCCAGGCACCATGTGCCATGTCAGCACTCGAAGTATTGCAGAGCCGTCCTTCACAATGGAAAGCCTTGTTATTATCCATAGGGGGAATTGACCCTTTAGAGTCAAACATTATTTCCTTTGACATAGAATAGAGTGAGCCACATCTCTCACACCAACTAGCATTGCAAATCATAGTTGGCTACCTTAACAAGAATATCTTTCGTGTAACAGTGATCGATGAAGGAGAGACCACTTGAATTATGTATTTGTCATGTTGGAAATCCCTTGGTTCTCCTCAACTCAATACATCTCAAACCATCTTAAAATATTTTGACAGACATTATTTCAAACCCCACAAAATTCTCACCTCTTTATCCATTAATCTTGGGGGAAAGACTATCTCTGTAGAAGTCGAAGTGGTCGATGCTACACTCGACTATAATTTTCTCTTGGGTTTCACTTAGTTCTATGCAATGAAGGGTGTTGCATCCACTATCTTTCACATCATACATTTTCCCCATCAAGGAAAGATAATCATTATTGACCAACTCGATTATTGCACACCTGACTTGCAGGCTAATCCTAGCACAAAAGTGCCTTTTATAAGTGATTCTTTTGGGGGATACAAAGGTATTAGTATAGGTATATTCAAAGATTAATCTCTTATGGGGATATTCCCCCTTCCTGCACTCGAAACTACCCATATAGCTCCTATGAACATGATCACTTCTATCACCAATATATCCCTTGGTTCTTTTGATCCTTGGGTGCTCCTCCATCCTTCAGAACTAGATTCTTACAGAGCCACTATGACATTTTCACCAACTTAATTATCATATTCCATGATATAGTAAGTAGGGGAATCTACTGACCTTGATCATAGTCTCCTATTGGATGAGGAACTAGATCAATTCTCTTTACCTTACTGGGTTAACCTTCCATCCACTTCACATGACTTCCTAAATGATGTTTCACCTTCAGACGAGGCCATCATGAAAGTCATGACCTTAGGAGATAGACAATGGGAAGATTCACACCATCAATCATCTTTCCTTCCCACTCAGAAAAGAGTATAGACACACATCCAAACCCTAGTTTCGACTGGTGTTGGAGATCAATCCCAATTGCCCTCCACTTCGAAGTCCACTTTATATGAAGGAAACTTGGGTAACATTTTGGAAACCATGTAAATTGAAATTTAATTCAAACCTGGGGTTGTAGAACACATCCAAATAGATGATTCTTGTGATACACAAGAAATTGAACATTATACTACTCTATTCAAAGAATTATGCAATATTTTTCCCTGGTCTTACGAAGAAATTCCTAGAATAGACCCTCAAATTGTCATACATAAAATTAAGACTTAACTTGGAGCCCACCTTGTTTGACAAAGGCTCTGACCAATCCACCCTCGGAAAGCTGCAATCATCAAGGTGAAAGTTGAAAAAGTGTTGAATACTGGTTTTATTTATCCATTGCCCTTGACTGAATGGGTATTGAAAATTTTACTTGTTTCCAAAAAACAGTGCACTATCCGTGTATGCATTGATTATAGGGATTTAAACAATTCTTTTCCAAAAAACAATTATCCCACCCCCTTCGTTGACCAAATTATCGATGATTCCATTGGATGTGAAGTTTTTTTGTTCATGGATGGATTCTCTGGCTATAATCAAATTGAGATCATCCCAGAAGACTAACACAAAATGGCTTTCATTTTCCCTTGGGGAAATTTTGCATATCGAAAGCTACCTTTTGGTCTTAAAAATTCTGGTGAAACATTCCAATGGGCCATGTCTTATCCTTTACATGACATGAAGAATATTGTACAACCATATCAAGACGACCTTCCCACAAAATCCTGGAGGCACAAAGAGCATCCAGATGATTTGAGACAATTTTTTTACAGTGTCAGTATTACATCATTTGTCCGAACCCACACAAGTGCATTTTTGTTGTGGAATCCAGTTGTCTTCTAGGTTTCATCATGTCCAGGTTTGGGATCAGGTTTGATGCCTTGAAAGTGAAAGCAATTATGAAATTTACTCCACCTCGCTCCATAGCCCAACTTCAAAGTTTGCATGGGAAAGCAAACTTTTTACAATGTTTCATTGCCAACTATGTGGAAATCACAAAAGGTTTCATGCGATTACTTAAGAAGGAAGTCCCATTTAATTGGGACATTCAAGATCAACATTATTTCGATAGTTTAAATGTGCCCTTACATCCACACCTTTATTGAGCCCTCCCAATTATAATCCATATTTCTTATTGCATATCGCTACTTCCAAAACTAGCATTGACACAGTGCTTGTCAAAAATGATGATGAACAAAGTAGACATGTAATTTGTTACCTTAGTAAGGGTCTCGTAGGCACCGAACTTCGTTACACATATGTTGAGAAGTTGGAAATATAAGTTGTTTTTGTTGTCCAACATTTTCGACGTTATATTCTCTTGTGAACCACCACTGTTATATTTGATGCCAACCCAATTCAGTATATTCTGTCACGCCATATTCTTGGGGAAAGATACTCTAAATGGATTGTTATCCTACAAGAATTTGATCTTGAGTTTTCAACCACCAAGTCCAAAAATTACTTGGCATTCAACGAATTGATGACCGACCTTCCTCGAGTCCATGATGAATCTGTGGTACAAGATTCGTTACTTGACAAATCATTGTTTCTGATCGACTCGTTTGATCCATGGTATGGCGATATGTTAATATATCTCCAAACCCAATGTTTTCGGTCAGAACTATCGAAATATGACCACCGATGTATTCACCATCAATCCCACCACTATATTATTATAGGCGATGTTATTTATCGTCATGGGGTAGATATGGTTTTGCGTTGGAGTGTTATCCATGACGAAGCCAAATGTATCCTTAATGATTGGGATTATGGAGCATGTGGTGGCCATCGTTTTGGGTTAGCCATTGCCCAAAACATTTTGTCCATTGCATATTTTAGGCCCACAATATTTAAAGATGAATGCGGTCCAAAAGTGCCACCTCTACCAATTTTTTCCAAAAAATGCACGCTCACCCCGCTCCCTTACATCATGTTGTCACAGTCGGTCCCTTTTGCCAAATGGGGGATAGATTTAACAACATGTATAACTCCCTCCACTATCGACCATAATTACATTATTGTGGCTGTCGATTATTTTACCAAATGGGAAGAGGTTATGCCTACATTTTTAAATGACGCTAAGACTGCAACACTTTTCATATTTAACCACATTATTGCTAGATTCAGTGTACCCAAATCAATTGTGACCGATCATGGATCTCACTTTTGTAACAATATGATGACCGAATTAGACTCCTTATTTTATTTTGACTAGGACCACTCTTCTCCCTATTATCCCCAAGCCAATGGCCAAATTGAGTTTATCAATCAAGTGCTTAAAATGATGCTTCGACAGGTGGTAGGGAAACATAAGTCTAAATGGAACCTCATTCTTTTTTCGACATTATAGGCATACCGAACTTCTGCAAAAACTACCACTGGTTTTACACCTTTTCAACTCGTTTATGGGTTGGAGGAAATACTTCCCATTGAATGCAAAACACCCTCATTAAAATTATCTATTTAACTTCTCCTTGACACTTCCACCAAGGAAAAATGACTACTTTACTTGCCACGTCTCGATGAATGTCGTCGGGAAGCCACTATGGCTAATGATTCACACAAAAAATGAGTCAAAACCCAATACGATTGAGTTGTGCAACCTAGGGTTTTCTCAGAAGGTGATCTGGTTTTGGTCTACGACCAAGACCATGACAAGTTAGGCACATGAAATTTTGAACCATTATGGCATGGTACCTATGTAGTTAAATGCACACTTCTCAGGAAAATTGCTATGATGATATCTCATGATGATTGTATGTGTGTGATACAAATGAGATGATGGCTATTAAAGATAGAAATATTGGAAAGGAGGTTGCTTCTATGACACTGGAACCCTATGATTGCCACAAGTTACAAATTTCCAGTGAAAAATATGGTAGTGAGTTGGTGCTCCATTTGTGCAAGAACACCTCGGTGAATGATGGATCACCCAAGGGAATGTGTAGCAATGAAGGGCACTCCTGAGCCTAGAGGGTGGTGATGGAAAGGGGGAGGAACTCAATAATGCATATGACATGGTGGTTGGAATCATAAGGGAATGTCAAGAAAAGAATAGTGAGCTAAATTGTTGTTGTGGTTTCTCGTGAAATAGAGGAACAACCATATGAATAAGTGATTGTAATCACTGAGTTAATTATGTTGAAAGATAGGTTGATTATTGTTTAGTGAATTTTAAGTTTTCCCTTATTCCTTATTGCTTGTTGTTTCTGAATGGCATCTATGCATCTGTGTTTATATGGGACTGAATGCTTTGGTGTGCCTGTTTAGTTGTTCACTGCATATGGTTAAGTTGATTGTGTTATGTTTTGATTGTTATGGGAAGTTGCATGAGATTGTATGTCATGATTGTGTATTTTCTTTCCACTAGAGATGTGTTAAGATGTTGTTTAGGAGGAACAATTGCAACTATTTAATAGTTGGAGATTCCATTATCATAGCTAGAGTTCATGGAACCATAAATTAGAGACTTCCTATTCGATCTTATGTTGGAACCATGGAAGGGAAGTGGTATAGCTTGAGGGACTACGGTGTAATAGAGAAGGGGGTACACTTCCTTGGGTTTTTCATGTTGAGGGGAATGCAAGTTTTTTTGTTGGAATTTTTGTGGGAATCGACAAAGTATGAAAAATATTGTAGTTGGAGCAAGAGAAAAGAGGTGCAAGATGCGAACGTTGGGAAATTTTTGGTTGGAATTGCTACTAGAATGATGAATTGTGAAATTATCTTACACGGTTCGGTCCAGGAAGCCTAAGTAGCTATGGATTTGGGGCTAGAGTGCCTGTGCATGTATATTTTTGGGGTGAGGTTTCCTATGTATCTATGATTTTGGGCTAAAGTTCCCATGTAATTTTGTTTAAGCTGGAATTCCTACAGGATTTATGGTCAGAGAGACTGTATGTCGATGTAGAGATGGGGAGCCAAAATTGTAACATGAATCTACATTTGTAAGGTGTTGTGCACTGAGGATAATGAAAAAATAAGGGGGATGGGATGTAACATCCCCAATTTTAATCCCCACAAATTATAATGTAATTGTATAAATGTGAATTAGGCTGGTGAGCCGATGTGTTGGGGTGAATAACTCATATTGATTTTTAATATCCTCAAGGGAAAAATTGTATATTATGTCCATTGAAATAAATAACAAAGATAATAATCATTAGCTATGATATGAAAGGGATGAAGAACTACAGGGGGGATATGATTCCACAAGAGAGAGGGGGGTCCAAGGGGGATTATTCATGAGTATTAATCCAACCTACATTCCTAAATTATTATTTATCATTGTTTATAACCTTCTATTGTTGTTGAGTATTCCCAAATCCAATATTTTAACTCATGTAAGAGGGTAGGTGTGAGAGGTTACATCCCATGGTTATTGGGGACCATGGGCTGAAGTGCAATCCTATTTGGGAAGAGTGAGAGTAAAGAAAGTAAGGGAGAAGAAGGAAATTCGTATGCAGAATAAGGACAAGTTTTACATGTCATTTTTGGACAACGAGAGGGGAGATGAGTGATGGAAAGAGAACCAGCCATGTTGTGCTTGAAGGCACCCATTGTTTGGCTATATTTTAGGCTGGAAGAGAGGTGTGTGTTCCTATAAATCGGGTTGTAGGTTTGTAGAGTGTTTTTATGTTGAGGAATTTTCTCAAGAGCCTTGTGAAGGCTATTATGAGCACTCATGGAGTAGCTGGGAGGATATTTGATCAACCATATGCACTAGAGACCTGGAGGGAAGTGGGAAGGCCTGAGGGACTATGTACAATGAAGGGGGATCCCATTCCTAGGGTTCTGCAGATTGTGGGGAATAGATTGGAACTCAGGTTTTTGGGCTGCTCTGTGTGGAGAGTGGTCAGCCAAAAGTGTGAGATCTCCTTACAGACTCATAGCCTCAGCTCAGGTGTGGCCTTCTGTTGATAGGAAATGATCAATTTCTATGGTTGGGAGGTTCATCCTTGGTACCCAACCATTTGGTTAGTTATTAACATATAAGTGTTAATGCTCTATTCTTATGTTATTCCATTGTGCATATGGTTTATATGAATGATGTTTGTTTTTGTTTGATTGAACAATTGAATTCATGTTTTAATATATGTTGTTAGATGCATTAGAACTGTGCTATCAATTAAATGGTTAAATTTGTGTGTGATATGTGGTCGGTAAGCTACAAGAAATTATTTAAGTAGTAAATATTATGATTTAATGTGTATTCTGCATGTAATGTTCCTTAGTGGAGGCTGGGTACATTACACTTGTCATTAATGAAAACATTATATTCTAGGAAATGTAAGGGAACTATTATTCATATAGATCACTGACCCTTACAAAGATCGAGGGAAAGCTACAAAACAATTTCCATTAGAAATTGTTCTCTTAACTTCAACAATTCCTTATCAACATTAAGTACATGAAAGGAAGTAACAATCAAGTTATACACTATTTGAGCCACCCTCTAATCACAAAAATGAATATAATAATAAACTCTTGTGCACATGACATTATTTATTAGACTCATCTCTACCCATGACCTTGATTTTTATGACACATGTTGTGTAGTACTTGTAGGGAAACCAATTGTCTGATCCATTTGTAGGATGGGTTACTTTTCCATTTGGGACATATTTTTGTTCCTTTAGTAAAGTGTGGAAATATGATTGGGAGGAACATTATAATCATGTAGTAGGGAACTTTAGTGCAGAGAAGACTATAGTAGTGATGTAGATATATTTTATTGAGAAAATCTTTGTTAGGAAATCATTAGGTACATCAAATCATGCACATACCACACCATTTCCAAGCCAACATATTTAGAAGTAGGGATTTTACACGCTATTTTCCATTCTTAACAAGCCATGGATGTTTGTCTCTATGGACTTCCTAACTATTTTTCCTTCTTCCAAGCATGGTAATCATTGTGTCTTTGTAATTGTAGATATATTCTCTAGATTGATGATTTTAACACCTTGTAAGAAGAGCATAAAAATAGAAGTAATTTCTAAAGTCTTCTTTACAATATTTTTGTTCACTTTAGATTTCCTAGAACAATTGTGTCAAATAGAGATAGTCATTTCTTGAGCATCCCTAGTATAGTTTTTTATCCTTGTTAGATATGATGATAACAAAGTCAACTCCTTTTACTCTTAGAGATATGGGAAAATAAAGGTGTTCAACCAAATGATACAACTAGTACCTTGGAAGGGAAGTGGTACAGCTTGAGGGACTACAGTGCAAAAAAGAAGTGGGTACACTTTCTTGGATTGTGCAGCTTGAGGGGAATGGGAGTTTTTTTATGGAGTTGTTGTGGGAATTGACAAAGTATGAGAAATATTACAGTAGGAGACAGAGAAAAGAGGTGCAGGCTCTGAAGATTGGGAAATTGTTGGTTGGAATTACTGTCAGAATGATAAATTGTGAAATTATCTTGCACGGTTTGGTCCTAGGAGCCTAAGTAGCTATAGTTTTTGGGTTGGAATACCTATGCATGTATATTTTTGGGGCCAGGGTGCCTATGTATCTATGATTTTGGTCTAAAGTTCCTATGTTATTTTTTTAAGTTAGAATTCCTATGTGATTTATGGTCAGAGAGCCTATATGTCGTTGTATATCTGGGGAGCCAGAACTGTAACATGAATCTACACCTATAAGGTGTTGTGCACTGAGGATAGTGAAAAACTAAGGGGGAGGTGTTGTAACATCCCCAATTTTAATCCCCACAAATTATAATGTAATTTTATAAATGTGAATTAGGTTGGTGAGCCGATCTGTTGGGGTGAATATCCTGTATTGATTTTTAATATGGTCGGGAGCCAAATTGTATATTATGCCCATTGAAATAATTAACAAAGGTTATAATCATTGGCTATGATATGAAAGGGATGAAGAAGGATGGGGGAGGGGGATATGATTCCACAAGAGAGAGGGGTGTCCAAAGGGGATTATTCATGGGTATTAATCTAACCCACATTCCTAAATTATTATTTATCATTGTTTATAACCTTTTATTGTTTTTTAGTATTCCCAAATACAATCATTTAACTCATGTAAGAGGGTAGGTGTGAGAGGTCACATCCCATAGTTATTGGGGAGAACGGGATGAAGTATAATCATATTTGGGAAGAGTGAGAGTTAAGAAAGTAAGGGAGAAGAAGGAAATTCATTTGTAAAACAAGGACAAGTTTTACATGCAATTTTTGGACAACAAGAGGGGAGTTGAGTGATAGAAAGAGAAATGACCATGTTATGCTTGAAGTAATCCATTGTTTGGCTATATGTTATGCTGTGAGAGAGGCATTTGTTCATGTAAATCAGTTTGTAGGTATGTAGAGTGTTTTTCTATTTAGGAAGGGGCTCAAGAGCCTTGTGAAGGCCATTGTGAGCACTTATGGAGTAGCTAGGAGGAGTTTCATTTAACTAGATGCACTGGAGCCTTGGAGGGAAATGGGAAGGCATGAGGGACTATTCATGTTTTAGTATATGTTTTTAGATGCATTAGAACTGTGGTATCAGTTAAATGGTTAAATTTGTGTGTGATATGTAGCCGATAAGCTATAGGAAATTATTTAAGTAGTAAATCTTATGATTTTATGTGTATTATGCATGTAATGTTCCTCAGTGGAGGCTAGATACATTGCACTTGTCATTAATGAAAACATTATATTATAGGAAAGGTAAAGAAACTATTATTCATATAGATCACTTACCTTTATAGATATTGATGGAAAGATACAAAACAATTTACATTATAAATTGTTCAATTAACTTCAACAAATCCTTATAAACATTAATTACATAAAAGGAAGTAACAATTGAGTTATACAGTATTTGAGCCACCCTCTAATCACAAAAATTACTATAATAATCAAATTTAATGGACATGAGATTATTGATTAGACTCATCTCCACCCATGACCTTGATTTTGCTAACACGTGTCCTGTAGTACTTGCAGGGAAATCAATTTTATGATCCATTTGTAGGATGGGTTACTTTTCCATTTGGGACATATTTGTGTTCCTTTAGTAAAGTGTGGAAATATGATTGGGAGGAACATTATAATCATGTAGTAGGGAACTTTAGTGTAGAGAAGACTCTAGTAGTGAATTACATATATTTTATTGAGAAAATATCTATTAGGAAATCATTAGGTACATTAGATCATGCACATCCCATAACATTTCCAAGACAACATATTTAGAAGTAGGTATTGTACACCCCATTTTCCATTCCTAACAAGCCATGGAAGTTTGTCTCTATGGACTTCCTAACTGTTTTTCCTTCTTCCAAGAATGGTAATCACTGTGTCTTTGTAATTTTTGGAGATTCTCTAAGTTGATGATTTTAACACCTTGTAAGAAGAGCATAACAATAGAAAGAATTTCTAAACTCTTCTTTAGCATATTTTTGTTCACTTTATATTTCCTAGAAAAATTGTGTCATATAGAGATAGTCATTTCTTGAGCATCTATAGTCTAGTGTTTGATCCTTGTTAGAGATGAAGATAACAAAGTCAATTTCCTTTTACTCTTAGAGAGATGGAAAAAAAAAGGTGGCCAACCAAGTGATACAACATCTCCTTAGGATGTATAATTCAAAGAATCCATGAACTTGGGACATGTACTTACCTCATCATGTGTAACATAACTCTCCATGGTGCTATAAAAAACAACCTCTTCAAGGTTTTTTTTAAGTTCCAATGATTACTCCCAATTAATGTATCCTTTTCTTTTAAATTAGTGCAAGAGTCTTCCCATGGAAAAAGGAAGAAAACATAGTAGAATTAAGGTTTTTTGAGTGGATTCAACAAATACAATAATAGTTCCATGCCATCTCAATGAAGTCTAAAGAAAAATATAAACAATGAAAAGATAACCATTGTGTTTTGCATCGTTATAAGGTTGGTGACAAAGTTTGGTTTCATTTGTAGAAGAAGACATTGAAGGGGTCGTATATAGACATTAATTCACTCTGTTATGGGCCACACATTATCACCAACCAAGAGGGATAAACTGCATTTGAACTCAATATTACACCTTTTTTGGTTCTTCATCCCTTGTGTTGGTTACTCTCCTCTATTCTACTCTGAGCTCCTTATTGACCTAGGGTTCATGTATTTCAGGTTTCCAACAAAGGCTCTAAAACTATCGTCCCTCTTGGTAAACCAAAAGGAAACATAATGCACAAAATGCGTTGAGTAGTCTCACTTGAGATAGCTTTAATGGGTGGTTGTAAGACTCAAGAGTTTACAGCCCAGGATTGAGTATGAGATATGAGGTCCATATTCAGAGCCATCTAGTATAACTTGTTATTGCAACCTATTGTTATTCGCAACTATGCATTACCTTCAGCAACTTATTTCCTTGATAGCACAACCATATGCCATAGCAATAGAATAACTAATTCATTCATTAAGCACAACAATTAACTACTAAAAAGAGGATAAAGATATGCATGCATTCATCACACTACATAGATATTATCATGGTTCACCCCCTCCCGGGCTACGTTGTTGGCCCTTGACCAAGTTTTGGAATACCTTGGTCATTGTTGACCATGTTTTGGGACTTTGATAGACTGGTCGAAGGTGGAGCACAAGGCGAAGCGGAGATCACAGGATCTCGACCCTGTTTTAGGGCATTTTTGGGTTTAGGGTTTATGTAACGGGTATGGGGATGTTGATCCAGGGGTTTACCCATGTTTAGGCTCATTTTGCAATGTATAAATAGAAATCTAGGTGATGTAAGTAGACAACTAGCAGGGGATGTGTGATAAAGAGACTCATGTGATGTTGTGCTAAGTGCAAGTGATGTTAGTAGTTGGATCTATGTGCTCAAGCTATATCTGTGTGTACTATGTGTTGAGAACATGCAGGTCTGAGTGCAAGTAATTGTAAGAACAACTTTGTTCTTGAACCTAGCTCGGGGAAGGAGGATCTGGCAAGGTGTGCACAAATATCTTGTCCTATGCGCAGTTAGTATGCGGCTCTATGCACGTAAGGAGATTGATAGAGGATAATAAAGAAGAAGAAGAGTTGGTGGACGTAGCCCCACACTGGGGTGAACCACGTATATCTTATGTTATGGTTACTTTGTGCTTTATCGTTGTTATGTGATTGTTGTGATTTATGCTTAGTGTTGTGATGTATTTGTTAGATGTATCTGATATACTATCTTAGTGCTTAGTAATGTGAATGAATGCTAGATCTGGTCTATTTCTATATGCTAAGTTCTTGGATGTGTTAGATCTAGTTGAGTAATGCGTTGTTCTGGAGCTAGGTTTTTGACCCGTGATGTGACTAAGGGTTGAAGGTTGATGAATATTAACTTCTAAGTTCTCTGTTAAGTACTGTGATCACAGATATGTGTCCTAGCTAGGTTGTAGACACTTGAGTCCTGCAACCACCCCTGCCACTACCTCGGGTGAGACTTCATTTGCTTCGTAGGTGTTGCCAAAAGGGTCGGTAGTTAGGGTTTTGTTGGTGAGTCTTCGTAGGTGTTGCCAAAAGGGTCGGTAGTTAGGGTTTTGTTGGTGAGTTGTTGAAGTGTTGAACCATGGGTCTTCCCTTGTGCCAACAAATGGTTCTGTTGCTGAAACCTAAAACTGTGATTGTTGGGAACTTAAGAAAAGAAAAATCTGTGTGCATGGATCTGCTACTTTAGTGCGCAGTATTCTACTTGATTGTGAAGCTCTGTGATAAGAAATAAGTCTGATATGAAGAAAAGAGGTAAGATATTAAGACTTTGTTCTCTGATAAAGGTAAGATAAGTGAAATTGTTTTTTCGAAAGAATGAATCTAGGTATGTTTGATAGATTTTGTCCTAGTCTGAAAACTAGGGCACAACTAGAAGAAAGAATATTTGATATGAGTAGATCTGATAGAAGTAATGAAAGATATGTTATTCCTATCCATAGAAAGAATGTTTGGACTAAAAAATGGATGCAGGATCCTAGAAATATTTTTTTGTAGGTTAGTTACTATAATCCCGATGCACAGTACAGGAAATGTTGGGGATCATTTAAAAAAAAGAAAGGATTAACTATTTGTTACAGTTGCAAAAGACTGGGCCATATTTCTAAGGAATTCCCTGGTAGAGGTCCTAGTTGTCTTTGTTGTAAATCCATGGACCACAAAGTTTGTATTTCCCTAGAATGGTTGCTAAAGTTGAAAATATTAATATGAGACAAGAAAACCATGAGACAAGCCATGAAACTGAGGATATGATAGAACCCCAGAAAGAATCAGAGAGTGTATTATTACAGATGAAAGAAATCATGAATGATCACAGAGACATCAACTTATCAAAAGTGTTAAAATAAAAGGAGTGTATAGAAACAAGAATAGGAGACTTCGACATAGACTGTGTTCTGGATGAGGAAAAATAGGTGAATATTATGATAGAAAGAACCTGGAAAATTTTGGGAAATCTTGCTATGGTTCCTTCATTGGGAGGAATAGGATTCTTTAGATGGAAGATGATAACCCTATGTGGAAGAATTACCCAGATACCTATGAGTGCACATGGAACTTCGACAAAGGAAGAATTTGAGGTCGTTAAGATTGTTGAGAACAATGCCCCATTTTCTATTTTGCTAGGAAAGACTTGGATTGAGAAAGAACAGATACAAAGGAAACAAGAAGTGGAAGAGCTAGAATAGAAGAAGCAAGAATTAAGAAATTTCATGGCTAGGAGAATATCACACTTACTGGAAGAAAAAGAGGACCATTTGAAGCTACTGAGGGCTAGAGATCTGGACGTCAAAGTTGAAATAACACAGGAAGACTTGAAACACCTTCCTATACAAGAGAATAGGTCACCTACTCTAGAAAGAAAAGAAGTATTGCCCTTGAATGACCTGCAACATTACAAATTTACTATGCTAAGAGAAGATAAGAAGAATAATGGAAAGAGGAACCCAGTGACTCAAATAATATTGAAGAAATCCAGAAAGCTCAACAAGAATAAAGGAAGGTTAGAAAAATCGCAAGAAGTTCTAGAGAGGACTTCGCAGAAATAAGGTTTACAAAACTTGAACTTCATCGGGACAGCAGAACATCGAATATTGTCACTTCACCATGGCAAAGCAATATGACCATTGAAGGCATCCTGACCATTAGGTCGACGCTCCAGAACAGTTCAAACTGCAATTATGGCCGGAAAGATCGTCATTAGACCATTGGGACCACACCATAACGGATGGAACTACATTGATTAAGGTGTTCCTACCCGTTGGAGAAATCTGTTACGATGTTAGTTATCTATCCCGTAGAGTATTTCACTGAGAAAAATTTTGTAAACAACAATTATTTGAGCCCACATAGAACTAGTGCTTTCATGCTGTCCTTATTGAGACCTCACCCACCATTCTATTACATTGAGTATTTGATCACTGACCTGATCTCGAGCATGCATGCTGAGTGAATTCAGTGCAATAGAGAAATCTATCAAAGAGATCCTCATAGACCTCATGGCTGAGAAGGTCATGTCCGCAGGAGTTCAAGCCTCATCGATGAGAGGAGTACAAGCATCCTCTTCCACTACTCGTGGATCTGGACCATCCTGAGCCATGACCAAGAAAAGAACCAAGCATCGTGATGACTTGGCGAATGCAAAGCTCATCCCATCCATCTTGCTCGAGTATATCCCACCTCTAGCTGGCGCGGTTAGTCGCAACAATGTCCTGAGGGACTTCGACTACACCTTGATTACTGCGTACCTCCCAAAGGGGATACACACAGTAGGACCATAGTTAGGAAAGATCATGACATTGAAGATCAATGACTTCAACTTGGGAGACCACAAGAACTATGGCATGCTCACCCCACATAATTATTTGACCAAAACCAAGGGGAAGAAGTTGAAGATCATCCCCCAGCCATGGACTATGGACATTGCAAGGGCCACTATCCTCAATGTGTTGAAGATACGACACTTTGGAAGGAATCAGTAGGTTAACGTGTGCGTTAAAATCCTACTGTCGTGCTTCCATGGAGTTTATCTATGGATATATTGACGCATCACCGTAGATCTAGTGTTGATCCATCAGATCACTGGATTAAGCATGCAAGGACCAAACCCACAAGACTTTTATCCAGGGAAGGCTGCAGATCGCACCCTGGCGCAGAAAATTAAAGATAACTATGGCGATGTGGATAAAGGGAAGTGAGGCTACAAGGTAGCCTCCATTCAGAATGGCACAGTGTGCCTAGCCTGCCAGTTGATCATTGGTAAGATAGTAAGGAATAACACACCCACATAGGTCACGGGGTTTGTTGTTGACCTCATGGGAAAGTGCATTGAAGGACTACATATGAATTGGGTGAGTTACCTCATCAACCAGTTAGAACAAGACTGTCGCAAAGCTCAGGATCAAGGCTATGAGTTTCATTTCATTTGGATACTGATCCTCATCACCTTCATTTCTTGGGAGATGCCGGAAGGTGTGACCTTCTCTAAGATTGAGCCATATGAACCCTTAGCTATGAAGTTCACCACGCTCTGGTACTCAAGTGACATGGCGAAGCAATGGCAATCCAACATGGTGTTCCACACCTACTACCTACATTTGAAGAAGGATATTGAGTCTTTCCCTCATATGACGTCGAACACTCTATACAGGTTTAGACCATTTGTGAAGTTCCATGTAGATAGACATTTCATTTATATCACTGCGCCTGGAGACGAACATAAATAAGAGATCCAATATTATTATAAGCTCGGAGAGGAAGACATGGAAGAAATCACTAAGGAGTGGCCTGTAGAAATCATTATTCTATTCAACCAGGCAGAACTGTCCGACCCCGACCTCATCGGAAGTCCTATGGTTACTCTTGAAGAGTATGATGCACCCAGCAGTAGCAGAAGGAAGAAGAAGGAAGAGGTACAAGAG